>PVHX01012669.1:28415-58338 GCA_004024805.1 Geosciurus inauris
CAGGAGTCTTCCAGTAACATTGATCTTCAGGAGATGGCAAAATATTTTTTTGTAAAAAAAAAAAAAAAAACAAAACACTATCTCAATCAATATTTTGTCCTAAAATAATGTTTATTAAAAAATTTATTGTGGAGCCAAGCGCAGTGGTGCAAGCCTGTAATCCCAGCACTTAGGGAGGCTGAGACAGGAGAATCACGAGTTCAAAACCAGCCTCAGCAACGGCGAGGCACTAAGCAACTCAGTGAGACCCTGTCTCTACATAAAACACAAAATAGGGCTGGGATGTGGCTCAGTGGTCGAGTGCCCCTGAGTTCAATCTCTAGTACAAAAAAAAAAAAAAAAAAATTTATTGTGGGCTGGTGATGTAATGCACCTCAGAAAATAAATTTTAAAAAATTAATGTTATTGCCAAGCAGGGTGGTATATGCCTGTCATCCTAACTACTGGCTAGGCTAAGACAAGGGACTGCAAGTCTGAGGCCAGCCTGGGCAACTTAGATCTAGTCTCAAAATAAAAAATAAAAAAGACTGGAATGTCAGTGGTGGAGCACTTTCTTGGCATGTACAAAGTCCTGGGTTTATTTTATTTGTTTGTTATTGGTACTGGGGATTGAACCCACGGGCGCTCAAATACTGAACCACATCCCCAGCCCATTTTATTTTTATATTTTATCTTCAGACAGAATCTCACTGAGTTACTTAGAGCCTTGCTAGCTTCGAACTAGCTATCCTCCTGCCTCAGCCTCCCAAGCCACTGGGATTACAGGTGTGCACCACCACACCTGGCTTGAACTCTTAGTATTTATTTAGTCCCTCCTATATGCCCCTACAGTATGTCAGACCCAGCACCAAAGACATGGTGATCAACTTGAAGAAACACAGAAAACAAGGCCAAAGTTGTGGAGTTTGCTACATGTTATTAGAGAGACAAAGAAAGCATGCTGTAAGTATCCAAAGGAAGGACTTGAGGGACAGGTCTTTCTAGAGGAGGATCGTCCAATTAATTTGAAGCTTGGGGCACAAGAACTATTTGGCCAGGTTGTAGGGGAGCACAACAGTGATGAGACCAGGGAAAAAGGGGAGAAGCAACCCTCAGAGCAACCCTTGGAAGGGGACAACTCTGGAGGCAGGACAGAAAATAGGGTAGCATTGGGGTCCAGATGGCATCCTATTGAGGCCAGCAACACTGGGGTTTAGAGTGGATGTGTCGGCGCGGGCAGGGCTCCAGGAAAAACTGGACACCAACAGTAAGAGAAGGCGTGTGTTTCCAAGACTTGGTCACATAAGAGTGGAAGGCAGAGCTGGGCATGGTGGCAGATGCCTGTAATCCCAGCAGCTCGGGAAGCTGAGGCAGGAGGATCGGGAGTTCAATGCCAGCCTCAGCAACTTAGCAAGACCCTAAGCAACTAATGAGACCCTGTCTCTAAATGAAATATAAAAAAGGGCTGAGGAGGGCTGGGGTGGTGGCTCAATGGTGGAGTGCTTGCCTAGCATGTGTGGGGAACTGGATTCAGTTCTCAGCATTGCATACAAACAAATAAAGTCCATTAACAACTAAAAAAAATATTAAAAAAATAAAAGGGCTGAGGCTGTGGCTCAGTGGTTAAGCACCCCTGGGTTCAATGCCCAATATCCCCCACCCAAAAAAAAGTCATAAAATAGTAGAAGGCACTCAGTGGCAATCAGCAAATCCCAGAGAAGGCAAAGGTAAAGAATAGATGGGCAAACATCCAAAAACTGCCCAGTGCCATAAGTGCCATTCAAAACAGCCATTGCTACCACTACAACAACTATCACTATAACCGAGCATCCAGCCAAACACATAAGATGCATTTGATTCTATTGTATGAAAATCATAACCAAAATCAGTGCTAAAATGGTGTCAATAGCCAATCATCCACTTTGGGAGTGAGGTAAGCGTCATAACTAGGAAGATCTGACATGACTGATCGAAAGTTGGCCAAGCAAATGAAGGAGGAGGCTTCGAGTTAGGTTCTAGAATCCTTATTTTAAAATAGAAGCTTTAGGGGCTGGGATTGCAGCTCAATGGTAGAGTGCTTGCCTCGCATGCATGAGGCACTGGGTTCGATCCTCAGCACCACATAAAAATAAATAAATAAAGATATTGTGTCCATCTACAACTAAAAAAATATTTTTTTAAAAAATAGAAGCTTTGATTAATCTCCAGGATATATAAAGAACTCAAAAAACTTAACATCAAAAAAACAAATAACCCAAACAATAAATGGGCAAAGGAACTGAACAGACACTGCACAGAAGAAGGAATACAATTGGTCAACAAATATATAAAAAATTGTTCAATATCACTAGCAATTAGGGCAATTCAAAATAAAACTGCACTGAGATTTCATCTCATTCCAGTCAGAATGGCCATTATCAAGAATACAAGTAACAATAAAGGTTCACTCATATGTTGCTGGTGGGATTGCAAATTGGTGCAACCACTCTGGAAAACAGTATGGAGATTCCTCAGAAAACTGGGAATGTAACCATCATTTGACCCAGCTATCCCACTCCTCAGTATATACCCCAATGACTTCAAATCAGCATACTACAGTGATGCAGCCACATGAATGTTTATAGCAGCTCAATTCATAGTAGCTAATCTATGGAACTAACCTAGGTGCCCTTCAACAGATGAATGAATAAAGAAAATGTGGTCTATATACACAATGGAATATTACTCAGCCATAAAGAAGAATGAAATTATGACATTTGCCAGTAAATGGATGAAACTGGAGGAGACTATCGTGCTAAGTGAAATAAGCCAATCCCAAAAAACCAAAGGCCGAATGTTCTGTCTGATATGCAGATGCTAACATACAATAAAGGAGGGAGGGAATAGAAGTTACTGGATTAGACAAAGAGGAATGAAGGGAAGGGAGGGAGATGGGAATGGGAAAGACAGTGGAATGAACGGGACAGAACTTTCCTGTGTTCATATATGAATACACGACCAGGGAAACTCCACATCATGTCCAACCATAAGAATGGGCAGTTAGATTCCATGTATGTGTGATATGTCAAGATACATTCTACTGTCATGTGTAACTAAAAAGAACAAATAAAAAATAAAATAAAATAAAAGATTTGACTTAGCCTGCTTAGGAAGGATCTGGATGACACAGGGCACATTCCTTCCACCTGCTCTGTTGCCTTGGGGGAAACATGCACACCCCTAATAACGACACAGTGCAAGACTGGGCCAGGAAGCCTACGGCATAATGAAGGGGGAAACCCCAATGTCCTGGTGGCCCACACTCTGGTTAGGGGCAGACAGAGGAGGAAGGGATTCCAGTGGTCACTGAGGCTGAAGTGCTGGCCACAAATTAAAACCAGAAGACGTCCACAGCCCTCAGAACAAATTGGTTATGTCATCAGCAAAATGACACTTGGGGACCACAAAGTAACCACCCTGTAATTCTGGTCAGTGTGTGGATGGAAGCAGGGACAGAAATCTGGAGGGGCTAAAAGGGCTTACTCGTGTCATGAAGGGGTTGTGGAAATGAGTTTATTTTAAAACTGGGATTTAGCCAGGAATGGTGGCGCACACCTGTAATCCTAGCAGCTCGAGAGGCTGAGGCAGGGGGATCGTGAGTTCAAAGCCAGCCTCAGCAACTTAGTGAGGCCCTAAGCAAGTCAGTGAGACCCTGTCTCTAAATAAAATATTTTAAAAGGGCTGGGGATGTAGTTCAGTAGTTAAGCACCCCTGGGTTTAATCCCCAGTACCAATAAATAAATATATAAATACATAAATAGATTTACAAATACAAAAGTGAGACAGAGATCTTTAAACTTGCTCCCCTATTCAGGGTACATCTCCAAGACAAAATGTGCAACAACCAAATCAATCAACTGGATGAACTCTAGAGTGAGTTCATAAAGCTTATAAAAGACCTTATAGTATTGGGCCCCTAAACTGTGATGTGATTTATTTAATACATGCTGTGTATTTCAGACCCAAATCCAAAGGATATCAGAGACCATAAGACTCAGCCTTCATTCCAAATTTGTTGGCCATTTCAGCATTTTCCAAATGTGATCAACCAGATAACGTGCATTCCCCTCTTGTGAGCTAAAATGCATAGTCTAGGGACCAATTCCAGATCTATGCCATTAGAATCTTGGGTTTCGGGAATAGGCATTTTGCACGAGTGCCTCTGCCCTCCCCCCTCGCAAACTATTTCACACACACAGAAAACATGAAAGTTACTGAGTGTTATGATTTGGATCTGGAATTTCCCCGAAGACTCACAGGTTGAAGGACTGGGTTCCAGTGCAGTATGTCCAGAGGTAGGGCTTTTAGGAAATCATCGTTAAATCCTCACAGCTCTAACTGCATCAGTGGATTCATCCATTTGATGGATCAATAATTTCAATGGTTTTATGGGGAGGTGGTGGAAACTGTAGACAGATAGGGCGTTTTTGGAGGAAATAGTTACCTGAAGGCATGCTCCTGGGGACTATATCTTGCTACTGGTCCCTTTCTTTTCTCTCTTCCTCTTTCCCCTGCCCCTCACTCTTTCCCCAGTGCCATGGGCTGAGCAGCTTCCCTCCACCTCACCCTTCCCATGACATTCTGCCTCATCTCAGGGCCAAAGCCACGGAGTCAACCACCCATGGACTGAGTTCTGAAATTGTGAGCCAAAATAAATCTTTCCTCTCTAAGTTGTTTTTCTCAGGTATCCATCTCAGTAACAAAAAGCTGAGACACACACCAGTACACACACAAGTAGACCCTGAAGAAACGTCTCTCACATAATCCAGCTGTCCCCAGTACAAGAAATATAGGCTACTTGGAATTTCTGTAGAAAAAGAAAGAATATTTCAGTGGGAGGCATTGTTAGACATACAACTAAAGAAATCAGTAACTCAAATCAGTAACGAGAAGGTCGTAAAAATCTCTAACTCTTCCTCTGCACAAGAGGCAATGATCAAGTTATTTAACCTCCTGGAGCCAGCCACAGTTTCCTCATGTCCAACATGGAAATTAAGACCAGGTGCGATGGTGCACACCTGTAATTCCAGCCACTCAGGAAGCTAAGGCAGGAGAGATCACAACTTCAAGGCCAATCTGGGCAAGTTAGAGACCCTGTCTCAAAATAAAATAGAAAGGGCTGGGGATATAGCTCAGTGATACAGCACCTCTGAGTTCAATCCCCAGTACCTAAAACCAAAAACAAAATCTCATTAAAATGGTTTAATCTGTTCTGTATTCAAAAGAGGAGAAGACTGTAGATTATATTTTTGTTTTTGTTGGTTGGTTTGGTTTGGTTTTTGGTACTGGGGAGTGAATCCAGGGGTGCTTAATCGCGGAGCCACATCCCCAGCCTTTTTTATATTTTATTCAGAGACAGGGTCTCACTGAGTTGCTCTGGGCCTCGCTAAGCTGCTGAAACTGGCTTTGAACCTGCAATCCTCCTGCCTCTGCCTCCCGAGTCCCTAGGATTACAGATGTGTGCCACCGCGCCCAGCTTACATTAGATTACATTTCTGCCCTTACTCTAGCTCAGAGGCTCTGATATAAATGAAAGCATCCTTCAGCGGGTGGCTTCTCATGAAGGAAGAACCGGTCCTGCCCCCTGCTGGGCAATGGCTTATCAGCAGAGAGAAAGAGGAGAGACAAATGCCAGGCTGCCCTGCGGCTCTCCCCTGGCCTGGCAAGGGCAGCTTCAAAGAGCAAACTGTGTCCTGCTTTGTCCACTTTGATGTCTCTTTTCAATCTAAGATCATGATGTCACACTGACCTTCAGAGAAGGGGCACTGTTCTACACCGTTCTGATAAGCTGCTTTCTGAAACACTTCCCGGACGTTAACCGTTGTTCTCACCAAAGGCACAAGATGATAACCCTGTCATTTAAAAGTAGCCTTAGGAAAGAGAAAGGACAAAGACAGTTTCTAAAAGCAAACATGCTAGGAACTCATCATATTCTATCTTGAATTCTCTGTGCCTGGATATTTCCAATTCCATGTACACATCCTATCTTTTTTTTTTTTGGTACCAGGAATTGAACTCAGGGGCACTCGACCACTGAGCCACATCCCCAGCCCCATTTTGTATTTTATTTAGAGACAGGGTCTCACTGAGTTGCTTAGGACCTCGCTAAATTGCTGAGGCTGGCCTTGAACTTACGATCTTCCTGTCTCGGCCTCCTGAAGGGCTGGATTACCGGCATGTGCCACTGTGCCCAGCTTATCCATTCTTTTTTGAAAGCCTGGCATCTAGCAGGGATCTCCTAGGGCTGTCCAGCACTTTCTATTACCAAGTGGTGATCCATGTGAATGCCTGTCCTTTTCTGCACATCAAAGAAAGGCATGGCTTTCCCCTCAGCCCCCAACACAGAGCCCTGTCTCCTCCCTGGCCTCAGCCTCAGGACCTAGTTTTTTGTTTTTAAATAAACAGTCCATTACCGTTATCAATAGACACCCTACTGTATAGAACACAACACCTTCTTTCTCAACTCACTATAACATAACTACCCATGAATCAACTTTCTCCCAGGGACAGAGAATTTTGATCACTACCAGAAAGATCCCAGCAAATCCGCTAGGATCTGACGCAAAAACAAAGGTACGTTCAAATGAATTCCCATCCCCATTCAAGTGACAGTTGCAAGACCAGGACAAAAATAAAGAGCTAATTAGTGAAGAAATGGGGGAAAAAATGAACTATTGAAAACATCTAGTCAAGGATTTACAGGGCACGTGAAAACTCTTTTACTCAATTATGTGCTTACTCCACTTGTTTTGGTCCTCAGATTTTTATAAAGAATTTGTCATTCATCAAGAGCAAGAAAGTGAGCTGGAGATGTAGCTCAGTGATAAGAGTCCCTTGTCTAGCATATGGGAGGCCCCGAGGTCAATATCCAGCAACACACACACAAATACACACACACCAAGAAAGTCACTCGTAAGCCTCTGAAACAAGCATTTTCTTAGAGATATTTCATGATGCACTTTTTGATGTTTGTGAGCTGGTCTAGTTACCAGGACCACTCTGAAAGGCACTGGCTTCCGGAGAATTAGCTACATGAATATTGAGTTTTGCCCTTTAAAGACAGTGTTCCTGGCCGGGCATGGTGGCATCATCCCAGCAGTTTGGGAGGTTGAGGCAGGAGGATCGTGAGTTCAAAACCAGCCTCAGCAAAAGAGGCACTAAGCAACTCAGTGATAACCTGTCTCTAAATAAAATACAAAATAGGGCTGGGGATGGGGCTCAGTGGTTAAGTGCCCTGAGTTTAATCCCTGATACCTCACCCCCTCCTCAAAAGACAGTGTTCCTTTTAGGCAGCTAAAAGAATCAAATCTCTGGACAAGCCTCATTGGGTTTCACAGATTTTGTTATCACTATTTGAAACCAAATATGCCAACTTATACAGAAGCATATATAAGCTTGGCCAGAAACTTCTTAGCCAATCAATTCGGACAGTAAGCAATCAGAGGCTAGATGTATTTGGAGTAGCTATCAGCTAGGTGCTGATTTCCATGTTGAAAAGGAAATATCTTCCATATGAAGAGAGGCAGAAGAGGGACCAAGCAGCTAAACACCTACTATGCCCCAGTGTGTCCACAGGATATCAATTAACACTTATAATTCACCCAAGGACTTAGTCATCTCCTTTTTGTTTTAATTGTTTTTTTAATTTTTTGGTACCAGGGATTGAACTCAGGGGCACTCGACCACTGAGCCACATCCCCAGCCCTATTCTGTATTCTATTTAGAGACAGGGTCTCACTGAGTTGCTTAAGGCCTCGCCATTGCTGAGGCTGGCTTTGAACTCGTGATCCTCATGCCCCAGCCTGCTGAGCTGCTGAGATTACAGTTGTGCATCATTGCACCTGGCCAGTCATCTCCTTTTGACCATCAAAGAGAAAGTGTAAGGAACTTGACTGGGTTCAAGGTCATATCTGACTTGGTCCAATTTATTCATACTCTTTGCTCTACATATGTGGCCTCTAACATCAGCATATTGGATCAGGTATATGAAAGTCTATTTCAAACAGAAAACACCATTTGGTACAGAACGGTGCAGGAGGCTGGGAGAGAATATGGGTGGTAATTAGAATTCCTTTCTTCTAGACAGTCTGCGAAGGGGTTCAGTGCGAGGTGCTAAGAATTTACATACAGGCATATAAAATGAATATGGAATTTTCTTGAAATATGTCTTCTAAGAAAATGCAAATGATGCCCAAGGAAATTATTTAGTTAGTTAGTTATCTATTTAGTTAGCAGTTATCTATCTATCTATCTATCTATCTATCTATCTATCTATTGTCTTCAGGAAGGTAGGTAGAATGCCTTAAATTTTTCAATGTGAAGAATGAAATTACCTTACTCACCCACAACTGGGTAACCCTAAAAAGTCTTGAGGCAATGGCTCTTCTGCAAAGTTGACCTAATTACTCAAAGAAAAATTTCATTAACCCTCAGTGTCAACTTTCTTCAGATGCTATCAATTTGAGAAAAACGTCACCCTCAAGGCAATTTTGTGCATGATCATGCTGTAATACAAACGCTGAATAATTTGGACTTAGATTATTCAAAATCTGTCATTTCTGGTCTCTTCCATTTCAAATTTCTTTATATTTATCATTCTCACCTCTCCACTTCTGAATAAGTTCTCCCTGGGAGTCCTTACAATGATTTCAGTTTTTACAAAGAAGGACACCAAAGAGAATCCCTGTCTGGGCACAACCATAGAATATTCGTGAAGTGAAAATGGTCCACATATGATTTATGGGGCTTCATGGATTTCTTCTCTTCTTTCCCCCAAAATACTTTCCTCCTTAACACTCACTGTGGGAAAGAAAAAGGACAATCGGATGTGATTTGCCATTAGTGGGTCCTTGAGAAAAAAGGAGTTAAAATGGTGTCTGCTTTCCACTGGGTAATACGACTGGGTGGGAAGAAATCATGCCTACTTCTGCATGAATAAGGAAGCTCAGCCGGGCGCGGTAGTGCATGCCTGTAATCCCAGCACTTAGGGAGGCTGAGACAGGAGAATCGCGAGTTCAAAGCCAGCCTCAGCAATGGCGAGGTGCTAAGCAACTCAGTGAGACCCTGTCTCTACATAAAACACAAAATAGGGCTGGGGATGTGGCTCAGTGGTCAAGTGCCCCTGAGTCCAATCTCTAGTACCCAAAAAAAAAAAAGAAAGCTCAATGGTTTGAATGAGGACAAAGATTGGAAGGGATGATGGGATGGAGAAAAGAGAAGCCAGAAGATTTCAGCTCAAGTCACCCTGTGGTAGTCAATTTAGACCATCTTAAATACCTCAAAAACACATGAGTACTGGTCAGAAATCTTCCTCAAATGTATCAGGACTCTGCACTGAACAAGAGGAACACTTCATAAATGCAACACCTTCATTCCAACCTCTGGCTCCTGTGACAGCAGAGGACTCTGCGGTGACAACCCTTCCAGAAACATCCATGAGATACATCCTCTGCCAATGCACAGGTTCTAAGGTGAATGATAGCAGCCCAGTGTCTTCCTGAAGGCTACCTCTGTGAAAAACAATGGTCCTGTTCCCAGGGGACACATCTTCAAGTCATCGCTGGAGATTTTGATCAATACAATGTTCTGAGAATAAAGTGAAAGTTCTAGAAGACAATGTCTACACTTCAGCCTTAACCACAGCAAAAGGATCCCAGAAGGGTGCTGAACTTGATTACCTATCTTTGAGGAAGAATAGAAACTTTGAGTAATAGGGAATTTATATCTAAACCTGTACATGAAATGCCAAATTCTAATTTTCTCAAGAAAATAACTAAAAAAAAAAAAAAATCCTGAAATAATGCAACTCAAAAATAACATACTTTAGATTCTCATACTCTACCACAGTTTGGGGTTGTTACTTTTTTTTTTTTTTTTTTTTTTTTTTTTGATACCAGGGATTGAACTCAGGGGCACTCGACCACTGAGCCACATTCCCAGCACGATTTTGTGTTTTACTTAGAGACAGGATCTCACTGACTTGCTTAGTGCCTCGCTTTTGCTGAGGCTGGCTTGGAACTCACTATCCTCCTGCCTCAGCCTCCTGACTTGCTGAGATACAGGTGTGCACCACCACGCCCAGCAAGCGTTGTTACCTTTTTGAGTACAAAGTTTATGAAGCCATTTAAGAGCCCTTCTCAAATTCCACAGCTTCCCATTGGTACTTTTTCATAGTAACTTGGAAAGAAAAACATGATTTGATTGTCTATCCTGACTATGTTAATTTTCCTTGAGTTTGAGGACACAGCAGGCACTGATTTACAAGCATTATGGATGATTTAGAATCATTATAGAGGTTCAAAGTTGTGGGCAAGAGAGAGGGCTTTTATAGAAAAGGGATTTTCGAAACTTGAAAAACAAAAAGACCTCACTATACCTATACAGCCAGTTATTTTTTTAAAAAGAAAAAAAAGTACTCTAAATTAAATTTCTTATATATTTTTTCCCTCTCCTAATAGCTTACCTATCTCTCAGGCTGGGGATGTGGCTCAGTGGTAGAGCACTTGCCTAGCATGCATGAGGCTTAATCCCCAGCACAAGGAGGAGATTGAGAAATGTATCTAAAAATCGGGAAATGAAACTTCATGCCTGAGATGGACTGTCAGACAGAAGCTTCTTGAAAATAATTCTTTAAAACCAAGGGTGAGCCAGGCACAGTGGCGCATGCCTGTGATCCCAGCACTTAGGGAGGCTGAGACAGGAGAATCGCAAGTTCAAAGCCAGCCTCAGCAATGGCGAGGCGCTAAGCAACTCAGTGAGACCCTGTCTCTACATAAAACACAAAACAGGGCTGGGGATGTGGCTCAGCGGTAGAGCGCTTGCCTCGCATGCGTGGGGCCCTGGGTTCGATCCCCAGCACCACATACAAAGCAATAAAATAAAGACATCGTGTCCATCTACAACTAAAAAAATACTTAAAAAAAAATCAAAAAAAAATAGGCTGATATTTAAGGAAGAAAGACTTTATTTGCTGAAAAAGAAAGACTTTTCTAAGCAAAGAAAATATTTGCTGCCCTTCCATCAGACAGAGGCAGCAAAATCCCCCAGGTGATGTGAAGTCCGCAAATTTTCTTCATTCTCTCTAGGTGCAATTTTGGATTGTCCCTGGGATGTAGAAGCAAAAGGTGGCATCCTTTTGGGGAAAAGGCTTTTAGACACCTTAACTTCATAGGCATGCAAGCTCACGATCTGATGGCCAGCTCAGTGACCGAGGAACATGGTCAGATTTGAGATGCAAACAAAGTACTCCTGAGCCGCAAGGGGAGGTAAGTGGAGTCAAACGGAGAACGGCCTTCGACATTTGGATGAAGAATCAACTCTGTTTCCAATGGACCCGCTACAACTAGCTTGCCAAGCAAGGGCTCTTCAGAACTACAGCAAAATACCAAATTCCAACATTGTTAAGCCATTTTCCGGAGTAATTACAGGAGATTTCATTTCTAACCTCTCAAAACACTTTTATGTCTGTCGCTCTTCTAGTGGCAAAGGCAGGGAGGTAAAGAGCAGCGAGCGTTTGGTTTCCAACCAGCCGCATACAGAATGCACAATGCCACAAAAGAAGTCTTTTATGCTGCCAGCCAGCCTGCTCCTCGTTACCCAGCCAGAGAGTGAGCCCGGAATACACAATTTCATGGTAATCACTGAAAACACCATGGCAAAGGGGATACTGATTGGGTTTGCCTTTCAATACCACTTGGTAGGGAAGGTGATCTGCTCCATCTCCACCCTCCCCTCCAAGATCGCTGAGCTCCCAAGAGCTCCTAGAAGCAAATCAGGTGTGAGGACGGTGCCGTAAGCAATGAAAAATGGCCCTGGTGTGACAAAAAGCTGTATGTTCCATCTTGTTTTTGAGGACCGCTTAAGCCTTGGGCATCCAGGCATCAGGGCAGCAGGTCAGGATGCAAGCCCAGTAAGCTTCTGGAAGGTCAATACGAAGATGCCGGAAACTGTTCCCCTTTTTCTTTACCCTAACTTGACCCAATGCTCTCAATAAGACAGAATGGTTGCATTTGACAGGTAAAAGCCACTTCACTATCAGGGCCTTTCAGGAAGGGAGTACATGGGAAATCATAGGGCAAAGTGGCTCCTGTTTCCCTCTCCAGCAAAAATCAGGAGGGCTTCTTGGGAGGGGGTTCCCCAACAGCTCCTTGGGTGATCAATTCCCTTTCTTAGAATGTGAAAGTCTGGGGTGGCTGGAGGCTGCTGCTCCTGCCAATGATGACGACGATGACGGTGACAGAAACAGAGAGAGGTGGGGTACCTATTCACACCCCAAAACTAGCCTCTCTTCAGAATCTCACTGCTGCAAGGAGATACCTAAGTGAAATATAGAGAGTGAAGGGAGAAATCAAGGAGCAAATACGCACAGTTCTCAGGATACTATCATCATTTTACTTTATGATGATCCCAGGGAAAGAATGAATACAGGACCAGTGAAACTCCACATCATGTACAAGCAGAAGAAGGGGATCCTCATTAGAATAAGTTAGACTCCATGTATGTATAGTAGGTCAAAATACACTCTACTGTCATGTATACCTAAAAAGAAAAGTCAAAAATCAAAATAAAATAACAATAATATTTTAAAAAAGAATGAACCCCACACTGTTCATCTGTTCATTTGCTGGAGAATCAAGGGCAGGGAGGGCCCTCAGGAAACAGGAATGTTACCAATAACAACAATTACCCTGTTTCTTCGGTTGTATCAATTCCTTTGTTTTTATTTGTTTCTTTAGTTACATCCCAGGCTGGTGTGTTATTATGGGCCAGTTGCTCTAAGTGGTCTGTCTGCTTTTCTCATTTAATACCTACAAGAACTACTGTTCCTTCCATTTTGCAGATGAGGAAAGAAGACAGATACTGAGTATCTTGAGACACTGAAATATTTTGCACATGGATCACACAGCTATCAAGTAGCTCTGCTGGGATTAAAACCACGGTTTGTTCTTAGAAAATGAAAAAGAACCGTGTTCGCCATATAGTCCTTAGCATATGCAACTCTGCCACTTCTGGAATGTGGCCTGCCTGCTGGCACCACTATATGTATGAGGATACTCAGGGCAGCACAATCTGGAACCCCCAAATGGAAACAAATCAATTTCCTAAAGCAGGGAAAATTCAATGACAGAATATCCATATAACTGAATATATAAAGGCAAACACAGCTAGGTGAGACGATAATAAAGAATACCCAGGTTTTCATGTACCACTTCAGCTTAGGGATTTTTGAGTTAAAGGCATTTAAGAAACTGGAGGTAAAAGATAGACCTTCCTTTTTCTTCCTGAAAACAGTAGATGAAACACCATGTGCTTCCTATACAGAAGGAAAGTAACAAGCTGAGTGTGATGGAGACTCACACCTGTAATCCCAGCAGTTCTGGAGGCTGAGGCAGGAGGATCGTGAGTTCAAAGCCAGCCTCAGCAATTTAGTGAAGCCCTGAGCAATTCATCAAGAGTCTCAAAATAAATATATAAAAAAGGGTTAGGGATGTGGTTCAGTGGTTAAGTGCCCCTGGGTTCAATTCCTGGTAGTAAGAAAAAGAAAAGAAAGGGAAGGAGAGAGGGAGGAATTAAGGAAGGAAGGAAAGTAACATTCTTATTGCCAAAGATGGGAAGTAAAGACAGAGATTCTCTACAAAAGACCTTGTTAAAATAATTCTGGTCTTTCTTTGGCTTCCCCACAGTGTAGTCACTTTTCCGCACTGTTTCTCTTTGTTCAATCAAATATGAAATCCTCTAGGTTTTGTCACTAACTTTGGGTCTTGTGCATGCCAGTAACCCAGGGCCTTGGGCATGCCAGGCAAGTGCTCCACCACTGACCTCCATCCCCAGCGGGGGATGGGGGTGGGGGGCTTCATTCCCTTATGAAGACTCCAGTACCACATAAACTTAAGTAAATGTGTACGTCTTTTCTACTGTTTTGTTTTACATTAGTTTAATGCTCAGGCCTAGCTAAAAAACCCTGAGAAGGGCGAGGTAAAAAATTTACCTTCCTACAATATCTTTACTTGCTAAGTATTTCTGATAATAGTAACTCATTTAATCCCCACAACAACCTCCCAAAATTGTGGCACAGATATAAAGTAACACCAAAATTGTCTGACTGACAAGCACCAGAACTGAAGAAAAAAATTTTTTTTCCCCAGGGATAGTGGTTTACCGGGAATTGAACCCAGGGGCACTTAACCACTGAGCCATTTCCTCAGCCTTTTTTTGTATTTTATTTATAAATAAGGTCTCACTGAGTGGCTTAAGGCCTCACTAAGTTGCTGAGGCTGGCTTTGAACTTGCAATCCTCCTGCCTCAGCCTCCCGAGCTGCTGGGATTACAGGTGTGCCCCACCGTGCCTGGTTCAGAACTGGGATTTCAAACCAGGTTGGCTGGCTTCAAATTCAGTGTTCTTTAGCATTATCCTTCATCAGTGCTAAGGCACAGCACAATCTCCTTGTTTTGTTTTGTTCTGTAGTAAACCCTTTTTATAATTTTATTATATTTTTATGTGGTGCTGAGGATTGAACCCAGTGCCTCACACGTGCTAGGCAAGCGCTCTACCAGTGAGCCACAACACCAGCCCCAGTCTTGTTTTAAGTGTGCACATATTTCATATAAATATGTTTTATGTAAAAAAACTGGTTGTTGACAAAGATTATATTTTGTTATTAAGAGGGTCCTTCTTTTCCTTCTATGATAAACTTGAAATGCAAAAATAGTTAGTTGGAAGTTCTAGGTCCCCTCGCCCTAAAAAAAAAATAAAAATGTTGATATGCAATTGACAAAGTAAGATATTATCAAGAGATTCTAAGAACAGTGACCCCACCTTTTAAAAAGAAAAAAGAAAAAGATTCTCATGTGAAATGTGAAGCAGGTCCATAAAACATTACTAATTGTTATGAATCAGTCTCTGTGCTCCTCCTCCTCTCCCTTCTCCCTCCCTATTAAACAAAACAAAACTTAAATGCCTAGCTTTGACATCGAATGGGTGGCTCATATTCCAATTTACTCTTTATGCTTTCCAAATAACCAACATTTAAAAAAGACAGAGAAAGTGGCTTATCTAATTTGATTCTTTGCTTTTTACTCTAACTCAAAGTTCAGTCTACCCTAAAGCTTTTAAAAAGGACTGACCATGGGGGCCTTTTAGAAGGATCACCTGACTCCATAGAATTCTTAGGGAGGAAATTCATCAAAAGCCCTACATTTTTGCAGAGAGGATACCTCTGTGATAGTTCAGCTTGCTTTTTTTTTTTTTTTTTTTTTTAATTTTAAAGATCCTCTTCAGAATATGGGGACAAAATAAGATCATTTAATATGGTTCTTTCAAAGGAATTTCAGAAATTAATTGTCTAGAATAAGCATAGGCCAGGTGCACTGGTGCATGCCTGTAATCCCAGCAGGTCGGGAGGCTGAGGCGGGAGGATCGCAAATTCAAAGCCAGCCTCAGCAATTTCGTGAGGCCCCTAAGCAACTCAGTGAGACCCTGTCTGTAAATAAAATAGAAAAAAGGGATGGGGATGTGGCTCAGTGGTTAAGTGCCCCTGGGTTCAATCCCCAGTACCAAAAAAAATAGAATAAGCATACATGCAGACGCACAGATTCAGCACAGCCTGGGGTCAGCTAATTTCTGCTAAACATTTCATGGTACCTTCTGTTTTATTTTGTCTTTTTCCTTTGGCTCCCAGAGTGACCCAGCAACAGGCTGCAAATTATTTCCTTGGGGCATATGGCAGAACAAGGGACATTTAAATTATCAAGGAAACTATAGGACTTCAGTTAAGTCAACCCCATAGTGACACTGGTTCTCCTAAGTTGACAAGTGTCCTCATACCCATGGACATTTTCCATCCTGCAAGTCAATGGACGGCCCTCCATGGGGTGTCCTCTGTGCCACAGAATTGAGTGACATTATCTGATTCACCTGTTCCCATGAAATCTATAGTATATGCAATCAGCTTGTGTGGAATAAAAAACCTTTGCAAATACAACGAATCTCATTTACCGCTCTGCTGCAGGGAATGGATGGACACCAAAGGAAAAGACTATCTACAACAGGATTTATTAGGGAACTTTCTCTCTTCTCCGTCTTTAAGTTGCCTTGAGAAGTTTTGAACTTCTGGTATTTATTTATCTATCTATTGATCTGTATCTATCTACTGATCTAGCTATCTGTCTATCTACTAGTGGTACTTGGGATTGGGGTGCTTAACCACTGAGCCCCGCCCCCAACCCCCCTTTTTTAAAATATTTGTTTAGTTGTTTATGGACCTTTATTTCATTCATTTATTTATATGTGGTGCTGAGCAAAGAACACAGTGCCTCACACATACTAGGCAAGTGCTCTACCGCTGAGCCACGACCCCAGCCCCCCAGCCCTTTTTATATTTTATTTAGAGACAGGATCTCACTGAGTTGCTTAGGGCCTCCCTAAGTTGTTGAGGCAGGCTTCGAACTCATGATCCTCCTGCTTCAGCCTCCCGAGCTGCGGGGATTACAGGTGTCAAGCTTCTGGTCTTTAGAAACATGCAGTCAGAGGCTGTCCAAAGTTTCAGGACTTATTCTATGGAAAGAAGTTAATCACTCCTTGGGAAACGTCAGTGATTCCTTCCCTACAGATCAATTCATGTATTCCATCAGGTCAGCCAATGATGGTGGCCAATTTCAGATTTCTCTGTCCTTCTCAACATTGTTTCTCTATGAGGTAATGATTCTTTTTATACAATGTTTATATTAACATTTCTGCAGTATCTGCCTAAATCATTAATTATATGCAAAACCTGCTTAATATAAATAAAATATCGGAAGCCCTGAATTGAATAATTTGTTCTGATCATTGCTACCCTTGGTCCCAACTATGACTTTTTCCTCATGACTTATTAGAATGAGATGAATAGACAGGACTCAATTATGCCTAACATTTTCCTGCGTATTTAATTAACAGCCATGGATATTTACATTTCCCTTCCTACCATATTTGGTTCTAATTAAACCTCACAGATTCAGCACAGCTCTTTCTACAAGGCCCAGCCCAAGTGAACAAATTGATCTTCAGAGAACTTCCTTTGATGAGTGCATGATGCAAGTTTCAACTCAGACACAGGGGTTTTATTAAGCTTCGTTTGCATTCAGTGTAGTTTATTATCTGGAACAAGGTAAGAAGAGCCCCAAGTTGGCAGGCAAGAGAATACACCCAAACTGTTGGGATCCTCTAAGTGAAACACAAAGCTGGATTGAATCGTAAGAAGATGGGGACGAACAAGATTTGAAATCAGGTTGCAAGGAAGTCAACAGCAGCTTCAAGTAATAAGGCATTAGGTGTCTATCTAAGGCAGTATTCCTTAAATTAACCCAAAACCTGAGTTTCATAGGATGTTTCCTCCCCCTGAAAAAGATGAAGAAGCTTACTGTCAAATAGTTTGAGATGATGAGTTGCACATCATGTTTTCCTTTGGGAGTTTAAAAAATGCAGCCAGGAGCGAAGGTGCGTGCCTGTTACAGCAACTTGGGAGGCTGAGGCAGGAAGATCATAAATTCAAGGCCAGCCTCAGAAAACTAGTGAGACCCTATCTTAAAATTAAAAAAGGCTGGGGATATAGTTCAGTGGTAAAACACCTCTGGGTTCAATCCCCAGAACCCCGCCCACCCCCCCCAAAAAAAAACCCCACAAAAAACAGTGTTCTAGTGACTGTTTGACCTTATCTAGACATCTATGACTCATCACAGTTACATCATAGTTGGCCACTGCTGATCAGCAGCAGAGATATTTGTTTTTGTTTGTCTTTTGTTTGTTTTTGTACTGGGGATTGAATCCAGGGGTGCTTAACCAATAAGCTACATCCTCAGCCTGTTTTTGTACTTTACTTAGAGACAGAGTTTTGCTAAGTTGCTCAGGCCCTTGCTAAGTTGTTGCCACTGGCTTTGAACTCATGCTCCTCCTGCCTCAACCTCCTGAGCTGCTGGGATTACTTTACTCAAAGCATCTTCAAAATCATCATCCTGCTAGGCGTGGTGGTGCAAGCCTGTAATCCCAGCATTTAGGGAGGCTGAGACAGGAGAATCATGACTTCAAAGCCAGCCTCAGCAATGGCGAGGTGCTAAGCAACTCAGTGAGACCCTGTCTCTACATAAAACACAAAATAGGGCTGGGGATGTGCCTCAGTGGTCAAGTGCCCCTGAGTTCAATCCTCAGTCCCCAAAAAACAGGAAAAAAAATTATCATCATCCTAAATTGTAGAATGATTTTTCAGCATTTAAGAAGCTCAAAGCTAACCAGTGCTACCACCAAGGAAGGGACACCAACAAAATGATGTTCTGACGACCATTAAAAGAAATTTACAAAAGGCCATCATTTTGGCATGAACTCCTATACTACGCTCAGAAGATGAGAACAAATCAAAACAAAGTGAAGTTTCATATCACTGAACTGAAAGCAAGTTGTTTATCTGACATAGAGAAATCAGGAGAGGATAGTTAAATCTCCAGATGCGCCAGTTTGAGCAGGCCTAATAAAGAAATCCTCTCTACTTTAACTCTGACACAAGGAGTTGTGATGTTACACAATACATTTTTATATTTTGCTGTGTCCTAACCCATTCAAGCTTCAAAATAAAAACTATTTTGCTAGCCAAGTGCGATGGTGCATGCCTACAATCCCAGTGGCTCAGGAGGCTGAGGCAGGAGGATCATAAGTTCAAAGCCAGCTTCAGCAACTTAGCAAGGCCCTAAGCAACTCAGTGAGACCCTCTCTCTAAATAAAATATTTAAAAAGGGCTGGGGATGTGGCTCAGTGAAGAAGGCCCTAGGTTCAATCTGTATTCCCCCAAAAAGTAAAAAATGAAAGTCAGGGGATGAGGGCACTAGTCTACATCTCCAACAGGGTACCTCTTTTAAGTCCTTAGATGAGACATTCCCCAATTCATGAACTACTAACAAAAGTCAATTAGCTCTTTAAACTACATTGGTTGAGTTTTTTGTTTTGTTTTGTTTTGTTTTTAACACAACCCAGACAGGCAAGTTGACAAAAAAATCTTTTAAAGAAATTGCCCAAGGGCTGGGGTTGTGGCTCAGTGGTAGAGCGCTTGCCTAGCATGCGTGAGGCACTGGGTTCGATTCTCAGCACCACGTATAAATAAATGAAAAAAATAAAGGTCCATCAACAACTGAAAAAAAAAAATTTAAAAAAAAAAAAGAAATTGCCCAAGACATTATGTAAGGGCATTGGTTTCTCTGTATCAAATTCAAGAACTGGTAAGGTAAAGGTCACTTGCCTCAATCAAGTCTTTTAAAATCTTCTTTTTTCTTTTCTTTTTCTTTTTTGCTTTACAAAAGTACAAAAAAAAAAAACAGTATTGAAATCAAACATCAGAAAGTTAGAATGCTTTCTGAAAAACTAACCACTCCTGCAGGGATCATACAATAACAGCCGACTGTAGGGTACGGTGAATTTATTCTCATCTATGAAATAAATGGCCAAGATGAAATGCTGTCATGGAAGCCCGGCTTTTCCTGTTAAGGTAGAACACACAGGAGTCCTGCTGTGAACCTTCCCAGAGTTTAATATTTAATATCCCTGGCTTTAGAAAATAGGACAGTGCCAGTAACTTTAAAGAAATCATTATCTTCTGGAAAATGTGAGAAATATATTTAAAAGATAAACACTGCTCCGCACAGAGAATAATATTTTCCCTTTCAGGTCTGGGGACAAAGCACATTTTCTAGCGTGGCCTTGCTGAGGCCCATTGGGATTCTGACAGAGCCTTTCTATCTACACTCAGTGCTAAGAACTCCTTGGAACTTAAACCCAGCAAACAGCCTCTTGGTAACTAGAGTGGAGGAAGTTCAGGTGGAAAGCCAACACACCCTAATGGGAAGGACTGCCTGACATTTTTCTTTTGCAAAACATTAACTCAAAATATGCTTTAGCATTGAAGAAATGAAAAAGGAAAGGGCTCTTCAAAAGCTGTCCATCGCCAGGTGTGGTAGCGCACACCTGTCATCCCAGAGGCTTGGGAGGCTGAGGCAGGGGGATCGCGAGTTCAAAGCAATTTAGCAAGGGCCTATGCAACTTAGTCAGGCCCTAAGCAACTTAGCAAGACTCTGTCTCAAAATAAAATATTAAAAGGGCTGGGGATGTTGCTCAGTGGTTAAGCAACCCTAGGTTCAATCCCTGGTACCCAAAAAATAAATAAATAGACAGATAAATAAATACATACATACTCACACACCTGTCCATCTTTTTTCCTAAGGATAAAAGGATTATGATAGACAAGGCAAAAGGATCACTCACATTATGCAGGCACTTTGTCCCTTCCACAGCATCAGTGTCACAGGGGAGTTATTAGAAACACACACCTTGCCTGTGTTACGGAGCTGGGGCCTTCTGAGAAAATGAGCCATCATGAAGATCCTCTCTTCAAACCGATTCTTGCAACCAAGTCAGAAAGATTTCAGACGATGCTCAGAGTAACAGGAATGAGTTTATTGAAGGGATAGGAAAAGGGAAAGGGGACACTCTCAAGGGAGAGAGTGGGTCCTCTCAGAGAGGAGGGACACAGTGTGCCTCTCCTGCACTCTAGTTTTGTTGGGGATCCCAGAGAAGTTTCCAGAGAGTCTTGCCCAGGTTTACCATTTGACTTTGGACTGACAGCAAGGTGACATCAGACTTTCAAGTCTCCATTGTCATATCAACTCTAGGTCACCTTGGCCCATGCTGACTGGTTCTAATTAGATTTGTTCATTTATTTATTTGTTTGTTTGTTTGTTTGTTTGTTTAGTATGAGGGATTGAAGCCCAAGGGTGCTCAACCACTGAGGCGCATCCCCAGCCATTTTTTATATTTCATTTAGAGACAAGGTTTTGTTGAGTTCCTTAGGGTCTCGCTAAATTGCTGAGGCTGACTTTGAACTTGCAATTCTCCTGCCTCAGCCTCCTGAGCTGCTGGGATTTCAGGCGTGCACCACACACCTGGCAACTGCTTTGTTTTAAATGTGTGGTTACTGTATCTAAGTAACAGACATTTAAAATACAGCACACCATGCTTTTTCTGTGAACACATGCAGAAGTTATGCTAATGCATCTTATTTACCTCTACACTGTTGAGAAAACAGGATCCCAAGAAAGAGGCTGCGTGTGTGACCAGTGTCCTACACCAGAGGCCTGACTCTGGAGGTCCACAAATCAGATCTGGCCACTTTCTACAAAAACCAGACAGACAAAGTAGTGGTGAATGCAGGAAAGTAACTTCAATCAACATGGCCACGCTGGGAAGGTCGCAGGAGAGCCAGCATCTCAGCCCGTCTTCAGGGTGCCCACGTGAGCTTCAGGGTTAAACACAGGAACGACTGGGGCAGGGGTGATAGCTATGCATAATCAGCCTTGGTCAAAGTGTGGGCTGGTCGATCACGACCTCAGTTCTGGGTCTGTGAGGTGGCTCTGGAGAAGTCCTTGTCACTTGAGGGGGTGATCTCCATTTGCTGCTCAGGATGTTTTATCTATCAGGCAGGTGACTCCAGAAGGAGGCGATTCAGTTCCCATGAGGCAACTGCTCCAGCATAGGGGACAGATTCAGCCTGCAATGACCCACCTATGAGGAGCTCCTCTTCCCTGGCAAGTGTAGCACAGAAGACTTCTAGGTGCCACTCCATATGGAGATACATATCTCCTCAGAAAACATGGGGAAATACTGAGATTTTTTTTCATCGTGAATATGGAAAGGATTATAACTAGGTAATGTGAAATTACAATTATCAGTTTATCGATCTGCAATTAAAAAAAAAAAAAACTAGCTAACAGAAGAAGACACAACCAGGCTTTTCCCAATGTGTTAACAGTTAGATGCTATTAGCTCATATTGTTTTATTTTCTGCTAGCATTCAAAACCAAATAATAACTCTGTGTGGTGGCTCACACCTATAATCCCAACAACTTGGGAGGCTGAGGCAAGAGAATCACAAGTTCAAGGCCAGCCTCAGCAACTTAGCAAGGCCCTAAGCAACTTAGTGAGATCCTGTCTCAAAGGAAAAAAAAAGAGCTGGTAATGTGACTCAGTGATTAAGTGCCTCTGGGTTCAATCTTCATTTTGGATAATTGTGGGGTTTTTAAATTTTTTTTTTAAGTTGTAGATGGACACAATACATTCATTCATTCATTCATTCATTCATTCATTATTATTTTTAATGTGGTGCTGAGGATCAAACCCAGTGCCTCAAAAATGCTAGGTAAGTGCTCCTCCACTGAGCTACACCCTCAGCCCCATGTATAATTGTTTGTTTGTTTTTTAATTTGTTCCTTGTAGTTATACATGACAGTGGAATATATTTTGATATATTTATACAAACATGGAATATATCTTATTCTTACTAGGATCCCAGTCTTTTGGTTGTAAATGATCTAAAGATTCACTGTGGTGTATTCATACATGTGCATAGGAAAGTCATGTTGGATTCTCCCCACTGTTTTTCCTTTTCCTATACCTCCCCCCTTCCCTTCATTCCCCTTTGTCTAATCTACTGAACTTCTATTCTCCCCTCTCCTGCTTATTGTGTGTTAGCATCCCCCTATCACAAAGAACATTCAGCCTTTGGTCTTTTGGGATTGGCTTATTTCACTTAGCACAATAGTCTCCAGTTCCACCCATTTACTGGCAAAGGTCATAATTCCATTCCTCTTATAGCTGAATAATATTCCATTGTGTATATATGCCACATTTTCTTTATCCATTCCTCTGTTGATGGGCATCTAGGTTGGTTCCACAGCTTAGCTATTGTGAATTGGGCTGCTATAAACATTGATGTGGCTGCGTCACTGTAGTGTGATTTTAAATCTTTTGGATATACACTGAGGAGTGGGATAGCTGGGTCAAATGGATGTTCCAGTCCTACTTTCAGAAATGGGGAATTGTTTCAAAATGAACTTTCAAGTTCTCACAAGCCCTGAATCACTATGAGCAAGGAATAACATGTTCAAACAATAGCTGTTACCCCCAAAAGTTTAGTGACCAAAAGGAGGAAGGGTAGGTAGGATCACTGGCAGATGAACCAAGAAGATTCCAGCACCAAGTTTAGCCACATCATAGTGTCTTTTTAAAGAGGGTTGCTGGCTTGCAAGCCTCCATTGGCTGCAGGGGTAACAGGCCTTGGAATTCTAAGTTCTAATCGCTTTTGAACTGGGTGTGTTCTAGAAGTTCACAAACCATCTGCTGGAAAACATGGAGAATGCAGAGGAAACTATAACTACATCCTAATTTGTCTCCCTTAGGTCCCAACGGCCTCGACTAGGCTGCTTATGCCTTAATTATACTTAAGCCATTAATTTTAATGACTTTTTGTAATTAGATTCAAAGATTAGATTTTTTATATCCGATTGTACTTTCCTCCTAATACAAATTACTTGTGGTTGCTGAATGAGCTACAGATTAGAATGACTTCTTCCAAAGAGCAAATATGAAAAAGAATTCACAGGAAGAGAGAACATTCCAAAGGATAAATAGCTCTGATGCAGAAATGACTTGCTCCAGATTCCTGTAATGCTCACTGACCCAATAATTAGGTGGCATGCAGGCATTTGTTTTCATAGCCCCAGATTCTCTAGCTGACAAAAAAAAAAAGAAAAAAAAATAATAAAGTGGCAATAGTCAAGTTTTGTTCTAACATTGGGTGAAACTTTTGGGGTGGGTACTGGAGATTGAACCCAAGGGCACTTAACCACTGAGTCACATCCCCAGCCTTTTTAAAAAAAATTATTTTATTTAGAGACAAGGTGTCACTGAGTAGCTTAGGTCCTCGCTAAGTTGCTGAGGATGGCTTTGAACTTGTGATGCTCCTGCTTCTGGCTCCTGAGCTGATGTGATTACAGGCGTGCAACACTGCACCCGGTTTTTGTTTGTTTGTTTTGTGGTACTGGGAATTGAACTCAGGGGCACTCAACCACTGAGCCACATCCCCAGCCCTATTTTGTGTTTTATGTAGAGACAGGGTCTCACTGAGTTGCTTAGCGCCTCACCATTGCTGAGGCTGGCTTTGAACTCACGATTCTCCTGCCTCAGCCTCCCTAAATGGTGGGATTACAGTGCGCCACCGCGTCCAGCTGCACCCATTTTTGTTATGCATGTCAGTATCTTGACAAATAATTCCAGCTGAGCCAAAATTCTGTTTTTCACAAGCAAGGAGTCCTGAGCAGTGAAATAGTAGTTATTATCTTTGATGCTGCTTACAAAGGCTTGGGAGATATTTATCACAATACCATTATTGCTTCAACAGTCTCCCTGTGATATTTTTTCACCCCTAAATTTATTGAAAACATGTTTGAAATGAGCAAAATTTTTTGTCCTAGCTCTTGGATGGTTGTTGAAGCCCAGTGCTGAGCTACATTTAATGTCTTTTGGGGGTAAAATTTTTGTGCTAGGAATTGAACCCAAGGGGTGCTTCACCACTGAGCCACATCCCCAGCCCCTTTCATTTTTTTCTTTTGAGAGAGAGCTTCACTAAATTGCCCAGGCTGACCTCACATTCGTGATCCTCCTGCCTCAGCCTCCCAAGTTGCTAGGATTACAGGCATCTACCACCAGGCCTGGCTCATAGCATTTTATTTTTATGTCTATATTTATTCATTTTTGGTGGTATTGGGGATTGAACCAGGGTGCTTTACCATTAAGCCCCACTCCCAGCCCCTCTTATACTTTGTTTTGAGACAGGGTCTTGCTAAGTTGCCCAGGCTGGCCTCCAACTTGCAATCCTCCTGCCTCAGCCTCCTGAGAAACTGGGATTACAAGCATGCATCACTGCAATTAGCCTGGCTTCTCAATAGCATCTTAAAATTGCTCTCTGAAGAACTTATATGACTTGTAAAATAAGTAGATTAATTGTCTTAATAAAAGAAGCAAAACATAAACCCGAACTTACTGTATGCCAGAAATTCAGTCAAATAAACTACTATGCAGATGCACTGCAGGGGACAGGGGGCCATCCTTACATTCAGTTTGCAAATTGTTTCCAGCTCCCTTGAAGGAGAAATTCTCATCTCCAGGTAGAGTTCAGAAAGAGTAAAAGAAATCCAAGCAGTTATTCTGTACTACTTGATGCAGGAAACACACAGGCAGAGAGCTTGGGGTTTTATGGCTTCTGAATGTTTTAACTTGCATTAATTACACTGTACTCTCAATTTAAAAAATAAAAAAGTCACATAAATACTAATGTCAAAAAAAAAATGATGAGGTGAGAGAATGGAAGATCAATTCCAAATTTTTTTCCTGGTCTCTGAATCCTAGGAAACGTCTTTTTTTATTTCGAAAATGGCAACCCTAATTTAAACACACGATAAAAAAGTCTTCTTGTCAAACATATTAAATTATAAATGGGACATCAGTTTTGTAAAGGCTGATTTCTAAATTATAATGGAACACATCTGGGGTGATTTGCTGACTCTCCTCCAATATTTGGTTTTCTTGGCAGCTGCAGGAACTCTCTGGGCAGGCACACCATGCAATAATTAATGCCAGCTTTCAGGCATTGTAATGAAAAAAAAATTCATGACAGCACCAAAAAAATGGTACCCTCCATCCCCAAGAACCATGGATTTAATGTAAAACATGAAGCCGCGGCCTCCAGCCTAGAGCAGCTGAAAGACATTTTTGTGATTCATGAACAAAGAGTCATTGGCTCTCATCCATCAGGCCTGTTGTGCACTTGGGGCCCCTTTGTGTACACCCAGCATAGGCTGCTTCATTCCTACCCCGGGTATGTCTATTCTGAACAGCGCTCCCGATTCCCACGCTGCAGGTTAAAACAAGGATTCCACCTTCTCCAGGATCCGGGCACCTAGCACAGTGATGCTCAACAAACCCCTATGGATATGTGGACTGCAGGATGAACGCACCGAGAACATATGCACAAAAAGCAAATGTCAAAAACTAAAAGATGCTCCTGATTGTAAGGTTATGTTATTCATAAAAGTAAATATTCTGCTGGGCACGGCGGCGCACACCTGTAATCACGGCAACTGGGGAGGCTGAGGCTGGAGGATCACAAGTTCAAGGCCAGCCTCAACAACTACCAAGATCCTATCTTAAAATTCTAAAAACCTTTTTTTTTTAAATATTTTTTATTAGTTGTAGATGGACACAGTATCTTTATTTTATTTATGTATTTTTATGTGGTGCTGAGGATCGAACCCAGTGCCTCACGCATGCGAGGCAAGCGCTCTACCACTGAGCTACAATCCCAGCCCCCCTAAAAACCTTTTGAAAAGGGCTAAGAATGTAGCTCAGTGGTAGAGTGCTCACCCAGCATGTATGAGGCCCTGGGTTCCATCCCCAACATAGCAAAAAAGAAAAATAAATATTCTACATTTTATAAACAAAAATACACATAATATGCTTCATGTAAACAACTTATAAGTAGATATAATAAGAGTTCTCATCACGCTGGGTGCGGTGGCACACACCTGTAATCCCAGCACTTACGGAGGCTGAGACAGGAGAATCGCAAGTTCAAAGCCAGCCTCAGCATTGGCGAGGCACTAAGCAACTCAGTGAGACCCTGTCTCTACATAAAACACAAAATAGGGCTCACATGTTCACCTGTGCAGAATGAATTAAAGAATATGATAAAGAATATAGTAAGACATACACATTATCTCAAATCTTATGAATCAAAAGTGAGGAGATATTGTCTCAGCAGGCATGTTTTGAAAAAACAATCTTCATTTTCTAACATGCCAATTAATAGCTACAAGATCTAATGATCTCAACTGTCCTTTGCTTTCTATATATTATATTGAGAACAACTTAAAATTATGACCAAATTATGAACCAATGCCACTGGTGGACTTGTACATTAAAATATAATCACAAATATCTTCTCAATAATATTTCAGATTACTTTGTTTTGCATGGTTAACCATAGAAATAGTTTCTAAATTTTCATTCCGTATGAGAATATAAAGTCTAGTTCTAAAAAAAAAAGAGAGAGAAGAAGAAGAAGAACTTAGTGAGATGCCTGGCAATTCACAATAGACAAACTATGCAACCAACCTAGGCAGCCCTTCAACAGATGACTGGATAAAGAAAATGTGGTGGGGCTGGGGTGGTGGCTCAGTGGTAGAGCACTTGCCTTGCACGCGTGAGGCACTGGGTTCAATTCTCAGCACCACATATAAATAAATGAATAAAGTAAAGGTCCATCAACATCTAAAAAAATAATTAAAAAAAAAAAGGAAATGTGGTACATAGATACAATGGAATATTACTCAGCCTTAAAAAAGAATGAAAATATGTCATTTGCCAGTAAATGGATGGAACTCGTGAATATCATGCTAAGCAAAATAAGCCATTCCCCCAAAACCAAAGGCCCAATGTTTGAATGTTTTCTTTGGATGCTAATTCACAATGGGGGGTTGCCTAGGGAAGAACAGAGGTACTTTGGATTAGGCAGAGGGGAGTGAAGGGAGGGGCAGGGGATGGAGGTAGGGAGGATAGTAGAATGAACTGGACATTATTATCCTATGTGCATATATAAGTAAACAAGCAATGTGATTCTACAACATGTACAACCAGAAGAAGGAGAAGTTATACTCCATTTATGTATGATATGCATTCTACTGTCATGTATAACTAATTAGAACCAAAAAAAAAAAAAAAAACTTAAAAAAAAAGAGAGAGATGCCTGGCACACATTGAAGAAGTATTTAAGCCATTGGAAAATCTGGTTAACATCATGATTAAATAGGTATGCATAATAATATATACTGTGGGCATCATTTCTTCAGTCCTTACATATTTAAGGAGTGCGTACATGGTGTTGGACAATTTTAGATACCACATCCTTCCAAGTCCTACAAAAGCCACACAAGACACAGGCTGTAGCACTAAACCTCTTGAAAGCCACAGAAAGGGATCCAGAGGAGACAAGTGTCTTTGCAATGGCAGTACATTGCAGCTCCACCAAGTGTCCCACCTGTGCAGTCCAAACATGTCCTCCTCACCTGGCATCTAGAAGACTGGAGAACACTGTTCCAAAGGCGCAGTTTAGGAAAACTGAAGCTAAGCAAGTTTAGAAGAAGTCCCACAGCCAGAACTGAAACTTGGAACCGCTTGACTTTATGATTTTGCAGATTGGTGCCCGCCTGCTTAAATTTGCTAGATGATGATATCATCATCACCATCATCATCACCACCATCATTCAAAGATGAGTAAAGCCAGTCAAAATGTTTCTGCACTTTTGGTAACTTTTAAAAAGAGACACAACTCTCATCTCAGATCAGGTTCCTGCTGACAAAGTTCCAAAGTTTCCAAAGCATTCCAGAGATTCTCACTTGGGGGATAATTAAGAGCGCCCCCGACAGGACAGTTGGCAAAATGCAGAGTCATAATGGGCATCACAAAAAAAGGTTCCACCACAGCCTAAGGGTAGAGACTAGGAATGCTGCTGAACACCCTATTGCAGACAGAAGAGCTGCCTCCCCCACAACCAAGCAATGAATCGTCCAAGCCAAAATGCCAGCGATGCCGATGTTAAGAAACCCTGTATTACCCAGGCATGGTGGCCCACGGCTATAATCCCAGCAGCTCGAGAGGCTGAGGCAGGAGGATCACAAGTTCAAAGCCAGCCTCAACAAAAGCAAGGCACTAAGCAACTCAGTGAGACCCTGTCTCTACATAAGACACAAAATAGGACTGGGGATGTGGCTCAGTGGTTGAATGTCCAAGTTCAACTCCCAGCACCCTGCATAAAAAGAAAAAGAAATCAAGCAACCAATCAAATGAAAGCGTTTAGACTTTCCGAAATGCTGTCCCATGCTTAGGCATGCTCTAGAATTCCACAGGAGTAACGGCTCAGTCTCGCTCGTTTCTTCTCCCCCAGGAAGTTTATGCTTGAGCACACATCACTGTCCTGTGGCCTCCTCGGTCGTGCTTGGGCTCCGCCCCACGAGGCCACCTCCCCGAGGTAGCTGCGCTCACGTGGATAAGCCCTGCTCTCCAGCAGACCTGAGACGGGCTCCCATTAGATTCTGCAGGGTGCGGTCCCAGGCAAAGAGAGCCAAGAGCAAGCATTTCAGATGCTATACACGAAGGCACTTGACATTTCTCCAAAGATAACACATCTCCAAGGCCTGCAATATGGTTTTCTTTGACCCATGTTTTCTGGCAGAAGGAACTGTGAGAGGATTGAAGACTGAAGTTGAGAAAGGTAAAGTTGAATCTGCTTTCTTCCACAATCACTTGATAGATTTATCCCCATTTGATAGCCTCTGCCCTTCCCAGGAAAATTCAAGTGGAGATTTATGAGTCTATGTGGACGGACGAGTCTTTTTTCAAGTCACAGTCTAATGAGTATTATTCACACCATGGAGGGACAGATCTTGATCCCTGAAGGTCTCCAAAAGACATCTATCTTTTGCAAGTGGCAGGTACGCTGTTAAGCCACAGCGGGTAGAAAGTAACTCTAACCTGTTTCTTACTAGCTAGATCTGCTATCGATTCCCTGTGATAGGAGCGTGTGTTACCATGCAAATAACGTCACCAAGAGAGCAAACACAATGCTTGCAAGACAATTCTGTTTCCTCATAAATGGAGAGACTTGAAGAAGAGGTGGCAGGGACATCCGAGAGCACACTATCATGCTAAGGAGTCCTAAGGAAAGGTGGAAAGGTCAGGAGGCTTCCTCAAAGGGAGTACCAACTGGGAGCGGTGACACATGCCTGCAATCCCAGTGGCTCAGGAGGCTGAGGCAGGAGGATCACAAGTTCAAAGCCAGCCTCAACAACTTAGTGAGGCCCTAAGCAACTCAGTGAGACCCTGTCTCTAAATAAAATATAAAAAGGGCTGGGGATGTGGCTCAGGGGTCCAGTGCCCCTGAGTTCAATCCCTGGTACCCTCCCCCCCCCCCCCCCCCCCCCCCCCCCCCCCCCCCCCCCCCC
>PVHX01012670.1:0-58135 GCA_004024805.1 Geosciurus inauris
TAGGGCTGGGGATGTGGCTCAGTGGTCAAGTGCCCCTGAGTTCAATCCTTGGTACCAAAAAAAAGAAAGAAAGAAAGTTCAGAGCACTGCATGTTAAGGGGCCTTTTGGAGTGATAAAGATGTTGAGTCAATTTTTTCTCTCTCATATGTGGAAGCTAGAGGGAAAATACAAAGGAATAAAAAAGGGATCTCATGAAAACAAAAGAGAGACCAAATAGAGGAAGAGGACTGAAGAGAGGGAGGGAGGAGAGGAGGCATAGGGATGTACGAGGGAATTAAATCAACAAAATTATGCTATGTCCCTGTAAGAATATACCACAATGAACATCACTTTTATGTATAATTATAATTTGCTAATTTAAAAATATAATAATAGAATACAGACCTATGTAGAGCAAATGGATGAGGAAGAAGGAGAGGAAAAGGGAAGGTACTGAGAAATGAGATTGATCAAAATGATGTTACTTACATGTATGAATATGTCACAATGAACCTCGCTATTATGTATAATTATACTGCATTAATAAAAAGAAAACATACTTTGAATCTAGTAACCTGACTTATTTTTCACATTTTCTTTTATATTATGTGTGGTTTTTGTTTGTTTTGTATTGTTTCGTTTTGTTGGTACTGGGGATTGAACCTAGGGGCATTCTACCTCTGAGCTATGTTTTCAGACAGGGTCTCTCTAAATTGCCCAGGTTGGCCTTGAACTGGCCATTCTTCGGCCTCAGCCTCTCAATTTTTGAGATTTTACAAAAATCTCAAAGGCTTTTGAAGATAAAGCTTCCGACTGTGGGTGAAACACTGTCACTGAGAAGAGAAGCAGGGTGCTCCTCTTAAGCAGCAGCCTCTCTTAAGAACTCCTGGCCCCTGGGTGTTCTCAGCTTAATAAAAAGCAAGTTCACCAGTCCCTGCGTGATATGGCTCCTTCCCTCCCACAACACACACAGCCAATGAATGAAAAAATTTCCTGCCACTTAATACACTTCAGGAGGGGAGAATTCAAAAGAGGAAAAATGAGCCTGCTCGTGTTTCTGACACTGGACGCCTCTTCAGGGCTTGGAGATGGGCAATACATGGGACAGGTGTGGGCAGCATTATGACTCTGGTTTCCCTTAGATCAGATGATAACCCTTTCTAAGTCGCCTGGCGACTCAGACAAGGAGAGGTGGCAACTTCCCCCAGAGGCCTCTTGAAGTTTGGTCAGGCCGGAATGCAGCTGTTCAGCTCGCCCTGGAAGGCCAGAGACGCCAGCCTAAGGCAGCCCTCGCTGTCTGTCGGGTCTGTACAAACCTACCTGGGTGGCAGGATAAGCTCTTACTGTCACTGCAGATATTTCTGTCCTTCAGAAGAACTATTGAACAGAAGACAGAATCGTGTATTCATCACTCACAGGCTGTGGCAACCTGGGGCGTCATTCCCTGCTGCAACAACACAGTGATCCACCTTCAGTTCTGGAGAGAATTAAGAAAACACACAAGCGTGTGCCAGTAAGCACGACTGCAGCAAACGCGACAGGAGCCACTGACATGACTTTGTTCTTTCTTACAGAATGGTGACGCCTGGTATTTTCTTACAGAATGTAAGTTCCTGGTTACGCCAGGAACTCTAGCCAGGTTTCTTTAGCATCTGGGAGGCTGGGTTTTCACCAGGGGCCTGCTATAAGAGCATAAGTGCAAGAAGCTACAACAGTGGGGAAACAGCCTGCAAGAGCAACCAAGCCCAGAATCTGAGAAGCAGCAGCCAGAACAGATGAAGGTTAAAGGTCACCAGATGATGGAGGTCACAGCAGCAGTTGCTTCTGATTCAAGAATCATGGGCTGACCTGACCCACTAGCTAAGGGCCTTTGGGAGCCTTGAGCCCTGTACCCTGTGGCCCACAAACCCCTTTCCCTAAGGACAGAGCAGGGCTGGGGGTACTAGTAGGTTTTCTTTTATGCCTTATTTACTAGGAAGCACATAACCAGGTTTTTGCTCATTTGTTTGATTTATGAAGTCATTTCCTCTAGTCTGGGTTTTCCATCTTAAAATTTACAATTCTCTTTCTGATTTTGGGCTGACTCAAAGTCTTCTTCTATTTTCAGATGTTGAAGAACATCAGACCTGATAGTTGGAAGTTCCTGGTTCTCATTCCTTCTAATCTGACTGCTTCAGAGAGAAAGTGGGCTTAATAGCAAGGCAGGCTAGGAAGGAGATCAATGGAACAGAAATGAGGAAGGGCTGGATCCTTAGGAACTAACCTGCTTGTAGAGTTGATCCCAAGGAAGGAAGCCAGTGCTCAGCACCGACATGTCCAGGACTGACTCACTCTCCGCTGGCATCAGAAACAACAGGGCTCAGAATGGTGAACAGAAGGTTCTGCCACCTCATACCCACATGGGTGTCCAGAAGAGGAAGTTCAGGCCTTAAGAAAGAAAGAATTTCTGAGGACTAAATAACGGGGGAGAATGATGGTTTTGTGGGACATGAGGCTTGTATGATTTGAGGAGCCCATTTAGCAAAACAAATAGAAAAATATCTCGCTTTTCAAATACTAGGAAGCACAAATTTTCAAGAGGTTTTTATGGCTCTTGCCAGGGACGTGGCAGGAAACCATGAAAGTGAGTGGCTTGATGCTTAAGTTTCCTTAACTTCATGGTTCATTGACTCTATCCCATAGTTTGGTTCAGACTAGGGCTCCAGACACAGCCAAAGCAGAAAACTGAGGCAAAAGCCCCTCTCCAAAACAGGATAGATTCATAAAACAAGGGTGAAGAGAGAGACTGTGGCTTACTGTTCATGTGGCTATGGAGGACAGCCAGCCCAGGCCTCTCATATAGGTTGGTCAGTGTGCACTGGAGCCATTCGACAGCATGTACAGAGTAGCATGGAGGTTAGGAAGTGCCCTGGGTGTCCTGTGGCCAAGTCAAGCAGAAGTGGGGTCTGGTAAGAACTTAACATGGGAGCTTATTTGCTTTTGCTTTGCTTTCTTTCTTCTTCTTCTTCTTTTTTTTTTTGGTACTAGGAATTGAACCCAATGACACTTAACCACTGAGCCACATCCCCAGCTCTTTTTATTTTGAGACAGGGTCTCATAAGGTTGCGTACAGCCTTGCTAAGTTGCTGAGGCTGGCTTTGAATTTTGGACCCTCCTGCCTAAGCCTCCTGAGTCGCTGCGATTACAGGTGTGCGCCACCATGCCCAGCCATTTATTTCATTTAGTCATTGAATACATTCTATGCTTTAAAGGGGGAAAAAATGATTGAGGCCTGGTGCCTACCCTCAAGGAGCTTACTGTGTAAAAGCAGTATTTGACACCTGACCATGATGCAGCCAGAGTCCCCACAGGAAGTCACTCGGACTACAAAAGCCTCTGGAGAGAAGTAAGGAGAATGCTGGGATGATGATTAGGCCCCAGGCCATTAGTAGGAGCAGTTGCTAAAGACTGGAAGCATATGTTGTCCCTGCACATTTAGAAAGAAGCAGGGTGTCCACTGTCCCTGCTTTGTTCTGTCTTGGTTTTAGCATAGAAAGTCCTGTGTTCCAAGAAATTCCTCAGTCATGGAAACACAGGGACAGTTAGCCACTTTAGGAGTGGGAGACACTGGCTAGTTTCCTGGGAGGAATCAGGGCTCAGTCCTGAAGTACCGCTCATTTATTTATTTATTTTATTTTTATTTTTATTAGTTGTTGATGGATCTTTGTTTTATTCATTTATTTATATGTGGTGCTGAGAATCGAACCCAGGGCCTCACGCATGCAAGGCAAGCGCTCTGCCACTGAGCCACAACCCCAGCCCCGCTCATTTATTTTTGACATAATTTCTAATCCAGCTCTGGGAACTCTAGCTAGGTTTCTTGAACATCGGGGAGGCTGGGTTGTCACCCTGGGCCTGATGTAAGAGCATAAGTGTAAGAAGCTACGATAGTGGGGAAGATGCCTGCGAGAGCAACCAACCCCAGAATCTGAGAAGCAGCAGCCAGAACAGATGGAGGTCACAGCAGCAGTTGCCCCTGACACAAGAACCATGAAGTGACCTGACCTACTAGCCAAGGGCCTTTGGGAGCCTTTGAGCCAGTACCCAGCATACTCCTTTTCCTAAAGACAAAACAGGATCAGAGGTGTCAGGCTGCAGAATAAGAACAGGGAAGAAACAGTATCCCTTTGTTCCTCCAGGCTTCTAGGCAATAGTCTGTCAGTGTAGGTAAATCTGAGTGGATTTTTATTGAGATCTTCAAGTTTAGTTTACTGCATACTCAGCATGTGAAGTTACATATAAAAATTTGTCTGTAAGAATCTTCTTGGACTGAACATGGTGGCATACGTCTGTAATCCCAGCTGCTCAGATTCTTTGAAATTCTATGATTCTTTGAAAATACTCAAAATAATTGATTCAAATTTATAAAAAGGATCATGAAGGAAGAGTCAGGGTTCAAGAATCTCAATAAAATATCACTTTGAGGGCTGGGATTGTAGCTCAGTGGTAGAACGCTTGCTTCACACTCGTGAGTCACTGGGTTCAATCCTTGGCACCACATAAAAAAATAAAAAAGATGTTGTGCCCATCTACAACTAAAAAAAATATTTAAAAAATCACTGAGATATATGCCAAATGTTAACATTGAGTAACACAAAGCAGTTTTCTCTATTGTGGATGAGGAACTGGTGGATTTTTGTGTCAACGTGGTTAGGCCATTTGGGTAAACTGTATGTGTACCCAGTTGGTTTGGTCAAACACCAGACCAGGGATTGCTATAGAAGGTAATTTTTAGATATGATTAACATCTAAATCAGCTGACTTTGAATAAAGCAGATTACTCTCCATAATGTGGGAGGGCCTCATCAAATTGGCCTCACCAATTCCTTCAAATCACTTCTATTGGTTCTACTTTTCTGAAGAACTCTATTATAGGACTCCTTAGTTATTTCCTTAAAATTACAATGCTGGGAATGTCACACACACATAACCACTGAATAGTCAACCCTAGTGAAGGCAGATCTCAGGCCATTTGGAACAGATGAGTACTTTTGGCCTGGGGCAGGGAAAAATACTTGTGTTATGGCTAAAAACCAGTTTGGTCAGACTGTCTGAATTGCAAATAGGTACACGGGGCCATTTGACCAAACCATGATTTGATTCAAAATCAATAACCATACTTTTCTTTTTTTCCCCAATATTTATTTTTTAGTTGTAGGTGGACAGAATATCTTTATTTTATTTTTATGTGATGCTGAGGATCGAACCCAGTGCCTCACAGGTGTTAGGTGAGCACGCTACCACTGCGCCATTAACCCCAGCCCCAATATCCATCCTTTTCTTTCTTTCTTCTTTTTTTGGCGGTTCTGTGGATCCAACCCAGGGCCTTTCCACTGAGCTACATCCCCAGTCCTTATTATTTTATTCTGAGACAGGGACTAAGTTGCCCAACTGGCCTTGAACTTGCCTTCCTCCTGCCTCAGCCTTGGGAGTCATTGGGATGCAGACACACAGCCAGGCTGCTGTCACTTTTTAACTAATAAGCCACTTTGCACTAAATGTTTTCACAAGAAGCACATGTCCATGTTGACACTTTTACAAAAACATAATGAGATTTTTCAGTTCTGGTTTTAGAGGGCTGATGGCACTGCAGTGTGCGGAGCGGGCGTTACCACTGGCTAGGGATCTGCATCCGCTCCCAAGCCAGAACTCTGGGGGCTGGTGGAACTGACACAATCTCAATTCTTGCAGACCCCCTCTCGCTTCTTGCCAAGTGCCTGAAGAGCCCAGGGAAGTTAAAAGGGTAGGGGGAGGGGGAGAGGCTTTGTGAGGCTTCTAGATTCCAAGATTCCAAAATCAAAAGAAACAACCTCAAAACACCAAACCAGTTGAGACCCTGTCTCTAAATAAAATACAAAATACGGCTGAGGATGTGGCTCAGTGGCCAACTGCCCCTGAGTTCAATCCCTGGTACCAAAAACAAACAAACAAAAAAAAACCCAACAACAACAACAAAAAGAACCCACCAAACCAAAAACCACCATCTGCTGGGTGAAGCGTGATGGTAAAAGCAGCCACCCTACGCTCTCTCCTTTCACACCAGGCCTCTCATTGTGCCGTATTTACTTCAGCAGGTACATGTTGCTGTGCATCACACCGGCAGACTTGACCAGCTTTTCCGGGGAGAGAAGTCTTAGGGAATCCTCGAGTTTATTAATAAACACTTCCAGCCGAGTTTTAAATTTCACCTGATTTTTCTCAATGGTGATTCCTAAAATGTAACTAGGGTTAGAAGAATCCCAGGCGCTGCCGCCTCGGGGAGCGGGAGGTCACAAGCGAAATCATTAGAACCGACAACCAAGCACACGATACTTCGGCCAGCAACCAACCGAGCGCCGAGCGGAGCAGCCGAGCCAAGACTCCGGGCGCGCCGGCGCGCCGCTCACCTCCACGCTGCCCTCGCCGCGCAGCCGTGACGTCACGGCGCCTGGGCGGGGCCGCGGCGGGGCGGGGCGCCCGCGGTCTCGCGGAGGGGGCGGGGCGGGGGCGGCGGCCCGGCTGGGCGCGCTTGGTCCCCGAGGTGCCGGCGTGAATAGCCCGCCCGCTGTGGAAGTGGGTGCGGCCGAGCGGCGAGCTGCGTAGCGATGTCGGAGCTGCCCACTAGCCCGGAGCAGCGGCGCCCTGAGCTGAGCGCGCTGGAGGCGCCGTGCGCTCGCTTCGTGCTGGGGCTGGACGTGGGCAGCTCTGTGATCCGCTGCCACGTCTATGACCGGACGGCGCGGGTGCGTGGCTCCAGCGCGCAGAAGGTGACTAGCGAGCGGGCGCGGGGCGCGGGTATGGGTCTCGCGGAACACGCGGGATCGGTCCCGAGAGGCGAGCGGGCGGGTCCGCCCCACCCAGCCTGGACGCGGCCACCTGCCGCGCGGCGGGCCCGGGGACCTAAGCGGCGCGCTGGTCCAGATAGCCCATTCCCTCCGCCCGCTGGCAGCACTGCGGGCGCCCTTCCTGCCACGCTGAGCGCACACGGGGCAGGGTGTGTGACCCTTGCCGCTCGCGGGCTCTGCCTCCTGGAAGTCCCCTAGCTGACCTTACCTGGGTGGGGCTTGAGGTGACTCGCAGGGCGACACTGGGCAGGGTCTCCTAATCCAGCCAAAAGGTGGTTTGTGACTTGCTTGCTTTTTCCTGTACTTCCTTGATAAACCTCCAATTCCGTCTTTATTTACATCAAACATTTTCAGATCTTGACACATTTAAATGTATTGATTGTTTTTCGGGTGTCATCTTTATTAACTACCTCGCAAGAACAGCTGGTTCCCATGGATATCGGAGGTACTGGGCAATTTTGAAAACTGTTGTCATTATTTTTTTTTCTTTCCAATTTTGAGAATTCATGAAAACATCTTTTTCTGGGTTGAGAAACCTACCAAGTCCTTGGTTGGTTGTCAGCAAAGCTTTGAACTGTTGCTAATTCTCTGCAGCAGCCAACAACTTGACATTCTTGTTTTCCTTTTGTATGTGTGTGTGCCCGCGCGCTGGGGATTGAACCCAGGGCCTTGTGCATGCAAGGCAAGCACTCTACTAACTGAGCTATAGTCCCAGTCCCTTGTTTTCCTTAATGAAGTTTTGATTTCTACATAATTGTCAATGTACCAGAAGTAATGTTTATTGGATATGGTGTTCTTATTTACTCTTTTCAATACCTGCATCTTTTTGTGTTTGAAGTGGTAGGGAGCCATTAGTTTCCTCAACCATTTCCAGCAGTATGGGACTCTTTCTTCTTCTGTGTCCACCCTTCTTCCCACGGTCTTTGAGTGCGTTTTATCCCAGCAGTTGCCCAGGAGCTGGTTTATCTACATTGCAAGGAAGTAGTGAGAATTCATTTTGACTTTCATTCAAATTTCAGTACCAGGACCGGGAGCTGGGACTGCAGCAACTCCCCGGTTCCTTCTCTGGCTAGCTGAGCAGGACACCACCCCCCCCCACCCCCCACCCCCCGCTACTCTGTATTTTCCCCAACCTGAAGGGACAGATGAAAGGCAGACACTGTCCTTCAGTGATTGCACTCCTTATCTTATTATGAGCCTTTATCACAAACACAGTGATACTTTTTACATTCTCCCTTACAACTCTAGACACAAAGTACTTTTGTTTTAAGCAGTGATTAAAAAATAAATAAATAAAAGGAGTATTTGGATCCAAAGGGAGAAACTTGTTAGAAAATGTGGTTTCCCACTTGCTGTATAATTTGGGGCAAGTCTTTAGTTTATTTAGAAATGAGGCTAAGAATCCCAAAGATGAATCAAGATTGAAGTTACTTGCAGGAAGCTAGAATGGTTTGCTCAAACTCTAAACTGTGGAGAAAGTGTCTGCAAAAATATGTGAGTAAATGAAAATATGAAAACTTCCTACCCTCCAAGGACGAAGCGTTGTTTTAGGTGAAGGAGTTTATAGCAGCGCCTCTCCAACTGAGGTGGGAGCTTCTGGTAGTATTTAAGAGTGAGTCTAGGACTGCTGGAGTTGAAATAAGTAAAACTAAGAGTTTAGAAACTTGTGTAGCAATTTGGCAAAGTAATTTTATGTCTGTTGTCTCTAATAATGAAACACTAGGATTTTATGCTGTGTGTCACTTTTTTTCTAGGAACTTATTTTAATTGTATCTTAAAAATTATTGGCCCACAAGGCTGGGTGTGTAGCTCGGTGGTGAAGCGCTTGCTTAGCCTGTACAAGGCCCTGGGTTCTATCCCTAGCATTGCAGAAAAATAAAAATAAAAGTACAAAAGCAGCATCTGGTCCTTTATTGCAGGTAGCTTGAATTCTTTGGGAAGATCTTGTTGGTCTACATGCAACTTAGCACCTGGTTTATTACTTCATGGGCACAGAATAAATAAATGAATTGCAGTTAATTAAAGTGTTAGGGATTCAGTTTTACTTCATGAATTCTATGACTTAAGACAAAAAACTTGATTATATCTGTATTCTCCAGTGAAAATCACACCCATGCTAATATGATGGAAAGGATAGTAATAAAAACCTGAAACCTGTTAGTATAGGATTTGATTCATATTGCCAAATAACTTGAAAAAGGAAAAGCAAAACTGAAAAGAACTCACTCTTTAGAGACATAAGTTAGTGTTAACCTTTTAGTGAAAATTAAAATCCCAGACATGAACACTTACTTAGGAGGTTTGTACTAGATCTCTTAAGACTTCAGTTTTATTTCTTGCACGTTCGTACATATACATTTTTTCTGAGTATTGGGGATTGAACTCAGGGGCACTTGACCACTGAGCCACACCCCCAGTTCTATTTTGTATTTTATTTGGTGACAGGGTCTCACTTAGTTGCTTAGTGCCTCACTTTTGCTGAGGCTGGCTTTGAACTTGTGATCCTCCTGCCTCAGCCTTGCAAGCTGCTAGGATTACAGGTGTGCACCACCATGCTCGGCTCATTCATATATATGTGTGTGCATGTGTGTGTGTGTGTATTTTCAGTGTTTAACAACAGAGATGCACTTTGGTATTTTTCATTAGTTTTTGTTTTCAGTTGTGCTGTGGAACAAACCCAGGGCATGCATTTTACTGATGAGCCTTATTGCCAGCCCTGAGAATTTGTATTTAAAGTATTTCTTCTAGGCTCTTAAATATTGTTGTTAAATACTAGATAAAATCTCACAGGTGAATATTTGATTTTGTTTTGAAAAAATGTAGAAAATTAGGGCTAGGTTTGTGGCTTCAGTGGCAGAGTGCTTGCCAAGCATGGCATGTGTGAGGCACTGGGTTCTATTCTCAGCACTAGATAAAAATAAATAAAAAATAAAGGTCCCTCAACAACTAAAAAATATATTTAAAAAATGTAGAAAACTTATCTTGTTCTCCAGTTGAACATCATGCTGTTGTGAGAAACCATAAAAGATAATGGTTGGGAGAATCTGTTCAAGACAGAAATTTCACACCAAAGAGAACAGTGAAATCTCTAATACTGTATACTCATGGTACCTTCTTGGAAAAGACTGGTGGTTATCATTTTTGTTGTTTTTAATAAGAAGACATTTATTCTTAACTTTGATTATATTCTCCATTTGATTTTGGTTTGGTCCTCCTTCTGTAGAGGGGCATATCTCAGTCTTGTGACATGCTTGGGGACTGCTGTGGTTTGAGTTCCCGCGGGTTGTGTTGGGAGCTTGGCTCCCAGTGCGACACTGTTGGGAGCTAGTGAGACCTAGTGGAGAGTCCTTAGGTCATTCAGGGTGCTGTCTTCAGAAGAACCAAGGTTGTTATTTTGGCTTTAGGACTCTGTTTAGTTCTCAAGATGACATGTTATAAAAGAGCAAGATTGCCAATTTCCTTCTGACTGTATGTTCTCTTTCTCTTGTACAAACCCTGCAGTGATGCCATCACCATCTGCCATGACATCATGCAGCCAAGGGGGCCATCATCAGAGGCCAAACTGAAGGGACCTGCAGATCTTGGACTTGCAGCCTCCTACACTGTGAGCTAGTTGGGCATGGTGGTGCTTAGGCCTAGTAATCCGGGCAAGTAAGGAGGCTGAGACAGGAGTATCACAAGTTCAATGAGTTCAATGCCAGCCTCAGCAACTTAGCAAGACCCTATTTCAAAATAAAAAGGGCTGGAAATATGGCTCAGTGGTCAGATGTGTCTGGATTCAATCCCTAGTACTGCAAACAAAACAAAACTGTGAGTTGCATAAACTTCTTTTCCTTTTACATTACCCAACTTCAGCTATTTTGTTATAGCAATGGAAAATGGACCAATATAGAGATGGTGTGAGCTGTTCAGGTTGGTGGAATTAAGTGATCAAGTGGGTCCATCAGTGGTTTCTTGCCTGAAGCAGTGATATCCACATTGAATTTTTTGGGATGAAGGAAGTGTTTGTTATGGTTGAACCATTACAATCTGTAGTCAGAAAACTTTTGGATGGAAAGGACAAATATTTTGATGGAAGGGAAATAATTTCATCAAATCTGTTTCTGATGAACTCACTGAAGAATAATAGATTCTTTTTCCACAAGCACCTTAAGTTACCTTTCTGTTCCCCACATTATTGTTCTTTTCTTTCTTTATTTTGGGCATTTCTTAAATGTTAGAAATTTTCCTAAAATGGTGCTTTTGTTCATTTTTTCTGAACCGTGCCTTGCTCTGGCACTCAGCTGTATCTGTATCTGGTATTTGTAATACAGAACTCTGGGTTCAGCCACTCCAGAGAGTAAACTTCTTACTTTTTGCCAGGTTAGGGAGAGGCAATGATCTGGATGAGGAAAATTGGGGATCCTTAAAAAGACTTTGAACCAGTTTTGTATACATCCCCATCTGGCATATCAGCATTCAGAGGTACCTCTAATTGCTAGTATTCCACTGTAAAATCTGTTCTCTGTTGATGGGCTTCACCGTGATAATTTGGTTATATGCTGATTGACTCATTTATCGCCGTCTCCTGTACTACTGCATTGGTCTTGTTCACCTTTTAACCTTTTATTTGAGGAATACCCAGGACGTCCTAGGCACTTCTTCTTTTTTTTTTTTTTTTTTTTTTTTAGTACCAGGGATTGAACTCAGGGGCATTCAACCACTGAGCCATATCCCCAGCCCTATTTTGTGTTTTATGTAGAGACAGGGTCTCACTGAGTTGCTTAGCACCTCACCATTGCTGAGGCTGGCTTTGAACTCGCAATTCTCCTGTCTTAGTCTCCTAAAGTGCTGGGATAACAGGCATCCGCCACTGGGCCTGGCTAAGTCCTAGGCACTTTTTAATACTGGGGAGGAAATGCACAGAAGAGACATGCTTCCTGCCCCCAAGTGCTCACATTCTGAGGAGTAGGGGTAGGGATGATCTGACTCTGCAACCAGGCCATTATGAGGAATAATGGTTTTATCCCGAGTGCAGTGGGGTGGGGGTAGAGCAGAGGTGCAGGTATTCTGAGCAGGGAGTGAGGTATGGGCATTTTCTCCAGTGTGCTAAGCTTTGTACCACCTACCCACTCACTGTTCATATTTAAAGTATTTGTTAATATATAGTCTGATCCTGTTTGCTTTCCTCTTTTGTATGTCCTTGTACCTTTGAGGCTTTTTTCCCCCCAGTATTAGGGATGGAACCCAGGTCCTTGGCACATGGTAGGCAAGTGCTCTACTACTGAGCTAAATTTATAACACCCTTAGCTCTAAGTCTTTTTAATGACATTTTTTTTCTTTTGACATTACCGGGATGAATCCAGGGACACTCTACCACTGAACTACACCCCTAGCCTTTAAAAAATTTTTCTTTTAAAATTTTGCCAGGCATGGTGATGCATGCCTATAATCCCAGTGACATGGGAGGCTGAGGCAGGAGGATCATAAGTTCAAGGCCAGTCTCAGCAATTTAGCAAGACCCTAAGCAACTTAGCGAGACTCTGTCTCAAAATAAAACAAAACAAAACAAAAAAACCAAGGCCAAAGATGGAACTCGGTGGTAAAATACCCCCCCCCCAAAAAAAAGGAATTTTTTTTTTTTTTTAAATTTTGAGACAAGGTGTCACTAAGTTGTTGAAACTAACTGTGAACTTGGGATCCTCCTGCCTCAGTCACCTGAGTTGCTAGGGATTACAGGTGCGCACCACCGAGCCCAGCTTAATGATTTTCTTTAGAGGAATCTGGAAAGGAATTGGGGATAAACACATATGTTCATGCCATCAAGTTGACTTAAACCCATGGACTTAAAAATATTTTATTCTACTTTTTAATTAATTTAAAGTAAGATGGACTTTTTTTGGTATGTAGCATCTACGGATTTTAGCACAAATATAGGAGTAACCCCCAAAACACCTTTGTGCTACTTCTTTGAGGTCACATCTTCCCTCCAAACTGTACCCTTGGTAACCACTCATCTATTTTCTGTGATGTAGTGTTGTCGATTTTTTTGTTTTTGTTTTTGTTTTTTGGTACCAGGGATTGAACTGAGGGGCACTTGACCACCGAGCCACATCCTCAGCCCTATTTTGTGTTTTATATAGAAAAAGGGTCTCACTGAGTTGCCTAGCACTTCGCCATTGCTGAGGTGGGCTTTGAACTCATGATATTCCTGTCGCAGCCTCCCTTTGTGTGTGTGTGGTGCTGGGGATTGAACCCAGGGGTGCTCACCTATTGAGCTACCTCCTAACCCTTTTATTTTATTTTTGAGACAGGATCTTGCTAAATTGCCTTGGATGGCTTTGAACTTGTGTCCCCGCCGCCCCTTCAGCCATCTGATAGCTGACATCACTGGTGTGCTGTGCATGGTTTGTTGTTTTGTTTTTTTCCGAATGTCATGTGAGATCATACAGTAGGTAGCCTTTTATAACTGGCTTTATTCAGCATAATGCCTTTAAGATTTGTCTATATTGTGAGTATCCATAGTTGGTTCATTTTTTTTTTTTTTTTTTTTTGGTACCAGGGATTGAACTCAGGGGCACTCGACCCCTGAGCCACATCCCCAGCCCTATTTTGTGTTTTATGTAGAGACAGGGTCTCACTGAGTTGCTTAGCGCCTCGCCATTGCTGAGGCTGGCTTTGAACTCGCAATTCTCTTGTCTCAGCCTCCCTAAGTGCTGGGATTACAAGCGTGAGCCACCACGCCCGGCTAGTTGGTTCATTTTTATTTTTGAGAAGTCTCATTGTGGGGTTGTACCACATTCATGCACCTGTCCAATCCAGTGCATCATGGATTGTTTGCAGTTTCTGGTGGTTATGACTAGAGAGTTGCTGTAAACATTATGTACATATTTTAATGGGAACGTAAGTTTTCATTTCTCCTGGTCAAATACTCAGGAGTGGGATTGGTCAGTCATCTGGCAAGTGAAAGTTATCTTATATAAGAATTTGCCAGATATTTCCAGAGCCGCTGTACCATTTTGCATTCTCTTCAGCAGTGTAAAAGAGGAATTGTTCTCACATCCATCAGTACTTCTTATTGTTAGTTTTTTCCCCCTACAGTTATCCATAAGGAGTGGTAACTCATTGTGGTTTTAATTTGCATTTCCCTAATGGCTAATGATGTTGAATGTCTTAATGTACATATTTGATATTCATATATTTTCTGTAAAGTGCCCAATCAAGTCTTTTTTTTTTTTGGTACCAGGGATTGAACTCAGGGGCACTCGATCCCTGAGCCACATCCCCAGCCCTGTTTTGTATTTTATGTAGAGACAAGGTCTCACTGAGTTGCTTAGCAGCCTCGCCATTGCTGAGGCTGGCTTTGAACCTGCGATTCTCTTGTCTCAGCCTCCCTAAGTGCTGGGATTACAGGCTTGAGCCACCGCGCCCGGCTCCAATCAAGTCTTTTTAAAACATTTTTGATGGGGTTGTTTGTTTACTGTGGAGCTTTGAGATTTCTGTATGTATTCTGGATGTAAGTCCTGGTGTTGGATATGTGACTTGTTGATATTTTCTACCAGGCTATGTTTTGTCATCTCATTTCCTTCCTTTCTTTTTTCAAGTTGTCTTTTCATTTTCTTAAGTGTCTTTCTCAGAGCAAGTATTTTAAACTTTGGTAAAGTCCATTTGTTTATGAATTGTCCTACTGATGTCCTAAGAATTCTTTGCTTGGCCTAAAGCATGAGGACTTTCTCCTGTGTTCTCTTCTAAACATTTTATAGTTTTATGTTTTACATTTAGATCTTGATCCATTTTGAGTTAATTTTTGTGTAAATTTAGTTTAGGTTGAAGTTGATTTTTTTTTTTTTTTGCAAATGAATGTCCAGTTGTTCAATATCATTTGTTGAGAATCATTTTCTCCATTAAATTGTCTTCACTCTATTGTCAAATTCCACTTGGTCGTATTTGTGTGGGTCTATTTCTGGACTCTGTTCTCTTCCCTGATCTTTTTGTCTATTTAGGCCAGTAGCACACTTTGATCACTGTAGCTTTATAGGATGTCTTGCAATTGGATAGTGTTATCCCTCTAAGTTTATTCTTTTATTTTTTTTAATGTTTTTGTAGGTGTAGATAGATAACATGTTTTTATTAATTTTTTTAATGTGGTGCTGAGGATTGAACCCCGTGCCTCACATATGCTAGGCAAGAGCTCTGCCACTGAGCTACAGCCCCAGTCCCTAAGTTTATTCTTTTTCAACATTGTTTTGACTATTTTAGTTCTTTTGCCTTTATGTATAAGTTTTAAAATCATCTTGCACATATATACATACATATATATATATACACACACACACACAAACACATATAGATATATATATCTCCATCTTACTGGGGTTTTGATATAGAATTCTAAGATTCTTTTTCTCTTAGTACATTAAAAATGTTGTTTCATAACATGTAATGCCTCTGACTGTTTTCAAACGTTTTTCCTTGTTTTTAGTTTTATAGGTTTTAATTATGATATATCTAAATGTGTAGTGCCTTAGACTTTGGTAGAGATTTTTAAGCCTTTTGTGAACTCGAGAAGCTTTTATTTCCATGAAGTCATTTTTCTCTCTATAATGAACCCTTCCTTTTTTCTTCAGTGACTGTGATTACACAATATTAGACCTTCTGTAATTGTCCCACATGTCCTATGGCTTTATTTTTTTCTAATCTTTCTTCTTTTTCTTATTTACATTAGATACTTACTATTGATCTATCTTCAAGTATTGACTTTCTTTTGTTATCTCCATTCTGCTATTGAACCCATCCTGTGAGTTTTTAATTTTTAATCATATAAATATTTAGTTTTTAAATATTATGTTAAAAGACTGGGTCTTAGGTAAATCTTATGAAAAATGCTAATGCTTTTCTTTCTGCAGGCAGTTCCTGGTTTCAGACTCAGTTCTGCTCAGCCGTCTGTGCACTATGCTTTCAGCAGTACTTGTGTTTCCTAAATCTTGGTAGTATTTTTCAGTTTTGCCTTGGGTGTATGCACAGCCTAGTGACTCAGGCAGTTGTCTGGTGGCCCTTAGTTCTTCTGTTCTTATCATCTTTGGTATACTGTTCTACATGTATACTGAACTACATCCATGCAACTACAACTTCCATGTGAGCCTAGGAGTTTGTTTACAACAACTGTCTATGACGTTTTTCCCAAGCTCATCCCTCTCTGAGATTTTCCTGTATTTTTATTTTGTTTTGGTTTGGTTTTTTGTGGTCCTGGGGATTGAATCCAGGGTCTCAAGGATGCTAGGCAAGAGCCCTGCCACTGGGCTACATCCCCACATAATTTTTTATTTTGAGACAGAGTCTTGCTGAATTCCCCAGGCTGACCTTGAATTTGGGATTATCCTGCCTCAGCCTCCAGAGTAGCTGGGAGTACAGGCATTTGGGCAACCACTAATTTTTTATTTTTATTTTTATTCCCTGAGCCTTGCCTTTTGGTCTTTAGCCTGAAAGCTGGGCTTTTGTTACCTCTTTTTTTTCCAGGTGCATCTGAGGCTAGGCAACAGGAGCCCAGAGAGAGAAAATAGCCACAGGGATTTACCTCCCCCTCCGGGGACTGCCTTGTCTGATTTGGAAGGAAGTTTTCCCTTCCTCAGTGTTTAGATGCTTGTTAAAACCTACTGATAACTACTGTTACTGCTGCAGCAGCCACACTGCAGGCTACCCTGGGTGTGAAAATGGGGAGACTTGGGGGGAAAAAGAAAAAGGCAGCGGGGGATCACTTCGTTCCCTGTGAATGTTGGGGGTTCTCTTTCTTGTTCTTGGAGCCCAAACAACAGAGCTTTTCCTGGAACCCCATTCTAGTTTTTAAGAGTTCTAGTTCAGGGGAAGCTGGACATGGTGGCGCAAGCCTGTAATCCCAGCAGCTCAGGAGGCTGAGACAGGAGGACCACGAGTTCAAAGGCAGCCTGAGCAACAGCAAGGTGCTAAGCAACTCAGTGAGACCCTGTCTCTGAATAAAATACAAAATAGAATGTGGCTTAGTGGTCTAGTGCCCCTGAGTTCAATCCCCAGTACCAAAAAATAAAAACCTTCTAGAGTACTAGTTAGGGGAAGTCAGAAAAATGGGAAGTTCCCTTCCAGGCTAATAGTACTAAAAAAATGTGTGTGTGTAGGAGGGGGATGTTTTTGGGGACCAAACCAAAGCCTCCTGCATGCTCGTCATACCCAAGGTCTTGTCTAGTTCCTCAGTGTGCCTGCTACTATATACTTTTTTTTTTTTAAGTACCAGGACTGAACTCAGAGGTACTCAACCACTGAGCCACATCTCCAGCCCTGTTTTGTGTTTTTATATAGAGACAGGGCACCGTATACTATTTAAGAGTCCAGAAGAAGCTGCCTTGTGTATTCTATTCCTTGTGTATTCCAGGGTTATATTTGTATACAGTAGGAGACACTGGATGGAATACGCTTTTACCCATTATAGTCCGAACTGGAACTCAGTTCTTTTTAAATTTAAGCTTTTAGAAGTTTGACTTTTGTTATAAAATACCTTCATTGTAGAAAACTTGAAAAATAAAAGTAAGATAAAATAAGCTGAAATCTTATAAACTTGTGAATTACTGCTATTTTGTTGTTGGCATATAGCCCTTTCTCATTTCAGACATATATTTTTTCAGCTTTTTGGGGGGTGCTGGGGTCTTGCACATGTTAAGCCTATACTTTACCCCTGGGCTTCACCCCCAGCCCCTCAATTTTAACAATAAAAATTAACTAGATAAATAATGTTAATTATTTTAATTAGTAGTCCCAATGCCCAGTTACTATCTACTCAATCTCATTTTTTTACTAAATTTTCTCATTTCTTAAATAGGTGGAAAATCTTCATCCTCAAATTGGCTGGGTTGAAATTGATCCTGACATTCTCTGGACTCAATTTGTTGCTGTAATAAAAGATGCTATCAAAGGTAATAGGATTAATAAAAATAACAATGATCTCTATGGTATATTTTATTTGTAATAAGAGTTTTCCTCAAGCTTCTGAGGATTCTGTAGAATTTGTGGTTTTCTTAAGTTATAATATACATGCAGTATTATTAGGGATCACAATTTCCCTGTATTTTTCAGGGGGAGATTTGTGGTTCACAGCAAACCACTTCAATAAGGAAAAGTAACAGCAACCATGTCCCCCCATTTGTCTCTTTTCAGCTGTAAGTTAAATGAATGTTTACCTTCCTTCATGCTGCTTGTACCTAGGGCTGACTTGTACAATACAAGAATTGTAGAATACTAGTGGGTTGTAAACAAAGTTACCATGTACTATTCCTATTCTCCTGAGTTCACAACTGAGCATTGTAAAGTAAGTTTTCCTTCTGTTTTTCCTGTGTGGTCAGTTGATGCAATGTGGTCTTCTGACCACAGCCATAGTCTAAAAATCTTAGCTCTTTAAGAATGTTTTCAGTGCAACCGTGTTCAATAACATTGCAGAAGATGACTTATAGATTGTAGAAGGTATTTTATTTCATTTTGGGGGCTGAATTGCTTCTCCCTCTTATTTTCATTTGCAATATTTCAAAAACTTTAAAGAGTTGCAAGAATAAGGGGTAGGGAGCTAGCTCATGGTAGAGAGTGCTTAGCATGCATGAGGCCCTCAGTTTGGAACAATATATATGAAAAAATGGTCAACATCTGTAGCAATTAGAGAAATGCAAATCAAAACTACTCTTAAGATTTCATCTCACTACATTCAGAATGGCAGTTATCAAGAATACAAGCAACACCGGGCATGGTGGCGCACGCCTGTAATCCTAGCATTTTGGGAGGCTCCAAGTGTTTTTTTTGTTGTTGTTGTTTTTTAATTTTTTAGTTATAAATGGACACAATATCTTTATTTTGTTTATTTTATTTATTTTATTTTTTTATGTGGTGCTGAGGATCGAACCCAGTGCTTCACATGTGCAAGGCAAGCACCCTGCCTCTGAGCCACAACCCCAGCCCTCCAAGTGTTTTCTTTAAAGATTATATTGAGTAATTTTTTTTCCATACTGTAATATGGCCAAGTAAAACGTCACTGGCTTTTAAATATGTGTTTCATTGGTTTTCATTTTTAGCTGCAGGAGCTCAGATGAACCAGATTGTTGGTCTTGGTATATCCACACAGAGAGCGACTTTTATTACGTGGAACAGGTGAGTGCTTTGTGTGCTGAGCACTGTATTGTGGGTTTCCGCTTCAGCACAGAAGCAGCTGTGAAACCTGTTTGGGGAGTTTTGGTGAATTGAGAGGAGTTTTGCTTGGTTTAGAGAGATGAATATGGGCTTACAAATTTCTGGCTTACATGCTACTCCCTACATGTCACTTGGGCTTGGGCTTTACTTACATAAAATAACAATAAAGATCTCTTGTCATAAAATTCTCCTCCTCTTTTTGGATGTTAACTTTCCAAACGAGTGGGTTAAAAATCTAAAAAATTACCTTATACCTAGAGAAAGTCAGGGAACTTTACAATCTTTTTGTTGTTGTTGTTCTGGGGATTAAACCCAGGGGCACTTAACTACTGAGTCACATCCCTCCCCAGCTCTTTTTATTTTTCATTTTGAAACAGGGTCTTGCTAAGTTACTTAGGGCCTTGCTAAACTTGCAGTCCTTCTGCCTCAGTCTCTCGAGTTGCTGGGGTTATAGGCATACACCACCACACCTGGCAACTCAACCAACTTCAGAAACACAATATTATGTTTGTGGTTTATATTTTCAGACTACTGCTCATTTAATATGTAGGTGTCTAAAGCCTCCAAGGCATATACAGATTAGACACAATTATGGTATTTAATAGCAACCATAGAGTAGACACCTATAATACTCCAAGTTTCATTATCTTTACAACAAACCTGTTGTTTAGCATTGTGTCTGTTTTTACAGAGAAAGAAACTGAAACTCGAAGAAATAAGAAGATTGTTCAAAGTTACTTAGTAAATAGAGCCAAGATTCCAAATTATGTTTCTGGTGTAGTTTTTTGGCTTTTTGTTTTATTCTGTTTTTGCAGTGCTAGAAATGTAACCCCATGCGTCACACTTGCTAGCCAAGTGCTGTACCAACAAGCTAAGCCCCTAGTCCAGCAAAGTGTGTGTGTGTGGTTTTTTTTTTTTTGGGGGGGGGGGCGGATAGGTACAAGGGATTGAACCAAGGGGCACTTAACCACTGAGCCACATCCCCATCCCTTTTTGTTTTTTATTTTGTGACAGGGTTTTGCCAAGTTGTTCAACTCCTCCCTAAATTGCTGAGCTGGTTTTGAACTTGTGATCTTCTTGCCTCAGCCACCTGAGTCGCTGGGATTATAGTTGTGCACCACTGTGCCTGGCCCAGCATGAGTTTTTTAAGAGGAAAAAAACATAATCCTGTAAAATTTGTCTGTGTTGCAAAACACTAGACTTCAAAGTATATGTTGAATTTAGGCAGTGGGAAATATAAATAGGAGGAGGGAAATCCCTGTGAATCTGAAAAATATAATAGGGGTGAATTCATATGAACTTATCTCTGCCCCGTGGTACTGGGGATTGTATTGAGGGGTGCTCTATCACTGAGCTATACCCCTGACCCTGTTTAGTTTTTACTTTGAAGCAGGGTCTTCCTAAGTTGCTGAGGTTGGTCTTGAATTTGGAATCCTTCAGCTTCAGCTTCCTGAGTAGCTGGGATTACAAGTGGGTGTACAGGGCAGCACCTAGCTAGGACTTGGTCTGTTTGTTTGTTTTTGTGGTGCTGGGGATTGAACATAGGGCCTTGTGCATGCAAGGCAAGCACTCTACCAACTGAGCTATATCCCCAGCCCCTAGGACCTGGTTTTTGATTTAATGTTAGGCAAGAGGGAGAAATTTGAATTTAGCAATATTTCTGGCCTTGATGTTTTGGAGAGTGTGATAGGAATTATAGAGAATACAAGAAGAGGAGCAGGTTGGGTTTTGGGAGAGTAGGTTAAAGAGAAGATGATAAAGTGTTTGCTTTTAGATGTCTGAATGTGGAGATATGCCAGAGGAATCTGGCACATTGGTCTCATTAGGGCAAGGCACAGCAGATTTCCATATAGGTACTCTGTTTCAGGGCACCGTGTATCTAAGATTGATACCTTCATCTGCAGTCCCCCTATACCTGCCCTCCAGTGCCTTGAGCATGGCGGATCTTTAGTTGTAATATATCATCAGATGAAGTGATGAATGAATTCAAGTTATCTGTGTAGATTTAATCAATGGCACTGTGGAAGTTCGGGGCCAGGCAGTTCTTTCTGTGGAAACTGTTCTGTGACATGCAGCTGTTTGGCTGCTTTCCTGGTCTCTGCGAGATGACGATAGCACTCCCTCTCCTCTCCCAGTGTGAAGACCACAGGTATCTCCACACATGCAGAATCACCCGCAATTGAGAACTGCCAGTGCATATCAAGTCTAGACAAGTGGATTTATTCTCAGGTAGAATTATATGGAGAGAAGAGAAGCAGGCTGAAGATTTGTACTATACCTCTTCCCCCAGAATTGAAAGGAAATCAGGGAACAAAAAGCTAGCAAAGCAGGATCAAAGCCATTCTGAGAAGGGGTGATAGGCACATAGAGGCAAGAGTGTTCCCAGGAAAGGAACTATTTGGAAGTGTCACATTTGGCTAGATTTGGTGGAGAGAGTGCTTTCGTCAGGACCAGGTACTGTCTCATTCATGACAGGAAGGCCAGAGTATTAGGAAGCACACTTGTTGGGCAGCAGTAGGACCATACCTTATTTTTAGAAGAAATACAAAAGTCAGATTTTGAGACAGTCTGTTTCCCTTATTGGCATTGCTGGGTTTTTTTGTTTGTTTTGTTGTGTTTTTTTTTTTTTTTTTTTTTTGGTACTAGAGATTGAACTCAGGGGCACTTGACCACTGAGCCACATCCCCAGCCCTATTTTGTGTTTTGTGTAGAGACAGGGTCTCACTGAGTTGCTTAGCGCCTCGCCATTGCTGAGGCTGGCTTTGAACTTGCGATTCTCCTGTCTCAGCCTCCGTAAGTGCTGGTGCTGTTTTTTAATAGAGGGAAAAGTTTTCTTCCTAGGTCAATTATGTGAGTTTCTTTTCTTGGCTTTTTATTTTCATTTTTGAAATATTTGTATTCTTCTACGAGTTTTAGAAACACTCTTTGCTTGTAGAAAACAGGAATGCAGATATTTTTTTAAGAAACATGCAAAGGCCCTTTTCTTTACCCTATAATAATGGAGGCTTATTCTGCTCATTGGGCCTGAGTGAGCCACTGTGGCGCGTGATGCTGGCAGGTTCCAGAAGCGCCCTGCTGTCAGCGAAGACGACATGGGAGTGGGTACAGCTCAGAGCCAGCTTGCAGTACTCCTTGTTCCTCTGTGAGAGAAGGGAGACGACCGGACCCTCTGGAACAATCTGTTGTTTGCTCCAGTCCCAGCCAGTGCCTCCTCCTGCCTCCTTATTTGTTTGTCTGTCTTTTTCCTGTGACCAGGATATGTCCCTGTCCTTGTGGCCACACAAACACTGTTTTCCATATGCTGGCTGTCAGGAAGTGAAAACTTTGAAACTTTCTTTTTGTTTTTCTCTTTGTTTTTCCCCCCTGTGAGAGATAAAAGTTGTTAATATATTTTTCCATCCTTGAGTTTTCTTCATATTCTTCAGATTTTCTTTTTTTTTTTCTCCAATATAATTAGGGGTGTGTTTAGCCAATTTCCTAAAATAACTACAAATGATATCTCTTCTGTTTTGATTTTTAAAATTCCTTTTGTTTTACAAAATCACGAGCTGTTTGTTTCTTGAGTCATTGTGTCTCTCAGAGAGACTTCTGCCAACTAACCTCAGATCAGGGTGTGTGCCAATCAGTAACATAAACTGTGAGTCACATGAGCAGGAATCCTCTAACTGTTGGGAGGTTCCCAGGGAGTAACTCACTGTGCTGCTGCTGAACTGAATACAAAGATGGTAAGAATGCCAGCCCTTAAGAGCTTTATAGTCTCCTTGCACAAGTTTTATTGTGTTCCTGCCACACGAAATACATCTTTTATTGTAGCATTTGATATTTATGTTAATGGCTCTTGCCACTTATTTATGACACAAAATACATTGAGAGCCACAGAATGGTATAAAGTATTAGAAGGGCTTAAGACAGTTTCTTTACAACATTGCCATTTATGTTCTTCTTTTTTTTTTTCTCCTTTTATTGTTGTTAGAAATAAAATTAAGGGGCTGGGGTTATGGTGCAGTGGTAGCATGCTCGCCTAGCACGCGGGAGGCACTGGGTTCGATCCTCAGCACCACATACAAATAAAAATAAAGATATTCTGTCCACCTACAACTAAGAAATAAATATTAAAAAAAAAAAAAAAAAGAAATAAAATTAAGCCATGTCAGTGCTATGTGAATGTTGGAATACATGCTACCTACCCCTTGAGGTCAGTTTTCTAGATTGTCTTGTACTGTGATATGACTTAGCAGTATTCACTTCCGTCTTGTGATTCCCCCCCAACCCTTTGCTCCTCAGCACACTAGCCAGCCAGTCCCTAACACTACTTCAGGATGGTTGAACATATAACAGCACCTTTTTTCAAGAATATTCACCTTCCTGCTGGGTGCGGTGGCACATGCCTGTAATCTCAGCAACTTGGGAGGCTGAGGCAGGAGGATCACAAGTTCAAAGCGAACCTCAGCAACTTAGTAATGTCCTCAGCAACTTAGCAAGATCCCATCTCAAAATAAAAAATAATAAAAAGGACTGGGGATGTGGCTCCGTGGTTAAGCACCCCTGGGTTCAATCCCCAGTACCAAGGGGTGGGAGTGGGGAGAAATAGTCACCCTCTTAGTTCGTTCCTAAGCGTCCTTCTGAGCTCAGTTCCATTGTCACTTCTTAAAGAAGCTTCTCTTGACCCCCAGTCCTGGCAGGGTCTCTCTGTTAAATATACTCATGGCATTTTGAACTTCTACTCCATGACATTTATTCCTGTCCTATGTAAGCAATTGCATGAATCTTTGTTTGAATTCCCTGGTAGAAAGTATGTTCATCAGAGCAAAGATTCATTATCTCTGTTCAGAGCTTTGTCCCCAGCAGCAGACACAGATTGCTTTATAAATATTTGCTGAAATCATTGAGGATGTGACCATGAATGTGAACTGCCTAAGTAGAGTTGGGGAATGGCAGCCTTGGAAAGTGACACAGGAAGGAACCTGAAGTGAGTAGCAAGCCATCCCGAGTTTAATGTTGACGGTTAGTAGATGCCAGGCTGTGGGTGTGGATCCATGGTAGAGCATGTGCAGGCACTGCAGGCACACAGGTTTGTAGATACTAGTGGCTGATTTGTAGGACTCTTAAAAGGAAAAAGGATTTTCCCTCCCTCCCTCCCTCCCTCCCTCCTTCCTTCCTTCCTTCCTTCCTTCCTTCCTCTCTCCCCACCTCTTTTTCTTTCTTTCTTTCTCACTATTGGGGATTAAACCTAGAGGTACACTATCACTGAACCACATCCCTACCCCTTTTTATTTTTTTGAGACAGCATCTCACTAAGTTGCCCAGGCTGGCCTCAAACTTGGGATCCTCCTCTTCTGCCTCAGCCTCTCTAGTAGCTAGGGTTATAGGTATGTGCCATGGTGCCCAGATCTTTCTGTGGTTTTTAGCACTGTGCTTTTATTGTGGTATTGATCTAGGATTTGCCAAATTTCTGGGGGTTTTATTTTCTTAATTTTTAAAAAATTTTTTTTAGTTGTACATGGACACAATATCTTTATTTATTTATTTTTATGTGGTGCTGAGGATTGAACCCAGTGCCTCACGCATGCGCAAGTGCTCTACCACTGAGCTACAATCCCAGCCCCTTTTCTTAATGTTTAAATTTTTTTGCAGGGCTGGGAGCTAGCCCAATGCTAGGCAAACACCCCGCCCTTTCTGTTTGCAGATAATGTCTTACTGTGTTGCCCAGGCTATCTTCTAATTTGCATTCCTTCTGCTTCAGTTTCCCAGGTAGCTGGTATTACAGGAGTGTGGTACCATGCTCGGCTTGAATTTCTGTTTATTGGAGAAGTTTTGGAAATCATCTTAGGTTCCTGAAGCCTAGGCCAATCCCATGATTGAAAGGTATAGAAACAGGCTCAGGTGATAGTTTAGAACCTCTGTAGGTTAGAAGTTTTTATCTGATTATGTGTATCAGGTTAAGTACAAGGAAGAGGAAAGGCATTGGCTTTGTTTTTTCCTTTTAAAGAAGCACAAGCTTGGGCTGGGGTTGTGGCTTAGTGGTAGAGCTCTCACCTAGCATGTGGGAGGCACTGGGTTCTATTCTCAGCACCACATATAAATAAATAAAATAAAGGTCTATCAACAACTATAATAAATATATTGGGGGAAAAAAGCACAAGTTTTTTTATCCCAGCTCCTTAGGAGGCTGAAGCAGGAGGGTAGCAAGTTCAAGGCCAACCTGGGCAACCTAGTGAGACCCTGTCTCAAAAAATAGAAAGGGCTGGGGGTGTAGCTCAGTGGCAGAGCACTCATGTGCAAGGTCTGGGGTTCAATCCTGGGGGCAGGAGGAGAGAAGGAAATATGTGGAGCAAGTTTTCAAAGCCCTTTTTATTTGTTGTTTTAAGGTGTCACACATTGTAGTGTTTCAAAAAGATTATCTTTTGGGATAGAATCTGATCTAAAATTTCACAATATATGTCACATAATTGTGATGCCGTGTGTTCAGTTTAAAAAATCAAAGAGAAGTCATTCAGAAAGCCCCATCCAGTTAAAGCATTCTTTGAAACTATATTTTAGCCTCTAATTTTGTTTTCTGTCATGGCAGAGCTTCAATATAATGTCTGACTTTTACAGAGTCTCAAAACACTGTTTCCTTCTTTTTTAGGAAAACAGGAAATCATTTTCACAACTTCATTAGTTGGCAAGACCTAAGAGCAATTGAACTTGTAAAATCCTGGAATAATTCTCTTGTAATGAAGGTAACCTTATCTTATGTGATTTGGATGTTACTGTTTTTTCCTATAACTCTCCCTTAACTATAGAATTAATTATGTAACTTCCTTCATGTGTTGTTTTAAGATATTAAAAGTACACAAGTACAATTCCCCAAACCAGTAAAATTCAATAATAGTCACCCAGAATTATATGTGGTGTAGCCTTAAGTACTTAACAGTTGCACCTTGGGAAGTCTTGGGGAGGTTGGGGGTGGACCACAGTTTTACATGTTAGTGAGAATTTGTGTTTCTGCCCTTGAGAAATGGAAAAGATACAGATTGGGTAGAACGAAATGTCTAAACTTCATCTTTGTAATAAAGTGGCAAATGGATACTGAGATAATAGCTGGCAGACTGCCACAAACTCTTCGCTTTATGCCTGGCACATAGTAGGCCATTCGTCAGTGACAGTGCTGCTGCTGATGGTGGCCGTAGCAACAGCATCAACACTAGCTGCTATAGTGTTATGTCTCTGAAATCTCCCTTCCTCCCTCGCTGTGAGATTACTGAGTCAAAGGGTAAGCTGTTTTCCGCCTCTTCAAATGTGGTCAAACCTACAGGTTTGATGTTTCAATTAATATTCTATATTGATTATTTTAAGATTTCTAATGCCTCATGATTAAATGCCTCCTCAGCTACTGTGCTGTTACCAGACAGTATATATATTATATATATATATGTGTGTGTGTGTGTGTGTATTTTTTTATATATATGTATTTAAATGCAACTTATCATAATAATTTGTAAGACTGAATATTGAGAGTTTTTGTGTGAAGACATGGTAGTTAAGGGAGTTGAAAGTGATTTTAAGGAAATGTCTTGAACCCTGAATTGTATAATTTAAAATAAAACCATTTAGGGCTGAGGATGCAGCTCAGTTGTAGAGTGCTTTCCCTAGAATGCATAAAGCCCTGAGTTCCATCATGGCACTGCAAAAAATTAAATAAGTAAATAAATAAAATTTCAATCTATAATTTTATGGCTTAATGTGTGTGTATATATATATATATATATATTATTTTTTTTTTTTGAGCACTGGGGATTGATGAACCAGTAATTTTTTTGTTTTGTTTGTTTTAATATTTTTTTAGTTGCCAATGGATCTTTATTTTATTTATTTATATGTGGTGCTGAGAATCGAACCCAGTGCCTCACAAATGCAAGGCAAGTGCTCTACCACTGAGCCACAACCCCAGCCCCGAACCAGTAGTTTTTTTGTTTTTTGGTTTTTTTTGTACTGGAGATTAAACTCAGGGGCACTCGACCACTGAGCCACATCACCAGCCCTATTTTGTATTTTATGTAGAGACAGGGTCTCACTGAGTTGCTTAGTGCCTTACTGTTGTTGCTGAGGCTGGCTTTGAACTCGCAATTCTCCTGTCTCAGCCTCCTATGAGCCACCAAGCCCTGCTCCGAACCAGTAGTTTTTAACAATTCACCAAACATTCCTTAAGTTAGAGAGGTATTTGAAACTTTCATTCCTTTGAAAATTAGTTGTAGCTACAAAAACATTTACTTCTACAGTATAAACTCCAAATGTCAAATTGTGATGCAAAGCTAAGACCTCATGCATAACACTGAGCATTAAAAGCACTTTATCTACCTGAAACTGAGCATGTGCTTGATGAAAGTTTTGGTTCTACTTAGGAGAAAATGCATCTGAACACAGACTGGCCCAGTTCAGCAGGCACTGCCGCAGGGTGTGTCCTGGCAGTGAAGGAGACCCAACTTACTGCCACTCTTCCTGGGGTTCATGGTTTGGGATTGAGGCTCTGGGAACTGTTACCAGCGCGTTTGTTGGAGCTGGCACCAAGGTCCTTAGTTTGGCCAACACTGGCCTCGAGGAGTATGAATAATTGAGATAGGAAGTAATCACTTCAGCCCTTGTTTTCCTCCAGCCTGCTCAGCCACCCAGGCTTTCTTTCAGTTGTTCTTAGTGATAGCTGTGTCTTTTCTCTGCCCTAGTATAAAATCCCAACTCCTCACCATGGTTTGGCCCTGTCCGCTTTGCAGACCCCTTTCTCCATCTTTGCCAGTCTACTTTTGTTCTTGTAGCTTTTTTTTTGGTACTGAGGATTGAACTCAGGGGCACTCGACCACTGAGCCACATCCCCAGCCCTTTTTTGTGTTTTATTTAGAAACAGGGTCTCACTGAGTTGCTTAGGGCCTCACTAAGTTGCTAAGGCTGGCTTTGAACTTGCTATCCTCCTGCCTCAGCCTCCAGAACCTCTGGTATTATAAGCATGTGCTGTTCTTGAGCCCTTTCTCATTTCGAGGCCCTCATATATTGCAGAGGGTTGTTCTTCCACCATGACTGGATCCCTCTCGTGCTCTAAGGACCAACCCATGTGTCAGCCCCTCTGGGAACTGCCTGCCCTTGAAAAGCAGCCCTATCTACCCTGGTCTTTCACATTATTTCCTGTGAAATAAAGGGTGTTTCCCTTTATTTCCTTCACTGAACTTATTAAATTTCAGAATGTCTCATCCAACATTTATCAGTTCCTTGTGGTAACATGTGTCTTTTAAATTGAAATTTTAATTAACATAATCATAGATTCAGATGCTCTTATAAGAAAAAATGCAGGGGGCTGGGATTGTAGCTCAGTGGTAGAGCGCTTGCCTCGCATGCGTGAGGCCCTGGGTTCAATCCTTGGCACCACATGCAAAGTAATAAAATAAAGACATTGTGTCCATCAACAACTAAAAAAAAAGAAAGAAAGAAAGAAAAGAAAAAATGCAGAAGTCCCATGTATACTGTTCAGTTTCTCCCAATGATAACATTTTACTAAACTATAGTATGTCACAGTCAGCATACTGACATTAATATCATCCATAGATCTTATTCAGATTTCTCCAGTTTTACTTGTACTCATTTGTGTGTGTGTGTATGTTACATTTTATACAGTTTTCAGTCTGTACAGGTTTCAGGTATCCACTACTCTATGCAAGATACTGAACAGCCTGGGCCTGGCCTATAATCCCAACAACTCAATAGGTTGAGGCAGGAGGAGTGCAAGTTCAACATCAGCCTCAACAACTTAGCAAGACCCTGTCTCAAACAAGAAAAATACAAAGGGCTGGGATGTGGCTCAGTGATAAATTGTACCTGGTTTCAATCTCTGGTCCCCGCTCTCCCCCCTCCCCCCCAAAAAAAGATGCTGAACAGTTCATCACTACAATGATCTCTTTTTTATTTTTCAAGGGTACTGGGGATTGAACCCAAGGCTGAGCCGCATCCTCAGCCCATTTTTATTTTTTATTTTGAGACAAGATCTCACTGAGTTGTTTAGGACCTTGGGAAGTTTCTGAGGCTGGCTTTGAATTTATGATCCTCCTGCCTCAGCCTCCCCCATGCTGGGATTACGCATGTGCCACTGTGCCTGGCTATAATGATCTCTCTCTTGCTCTCTCTTTTTTTTAAAGAATTTAACCTTAATTTTTTATTTATTTTTTATGTGGTGCTGAGGATTGAACCTAGTGCCTTACCTGTGCTGGGCAGGTACCCCACTACTACAACCCCAGCCCCTACAATGATCTCTTATGTTGCTTTTTTATAAATGTTATCTACCTCTTCTTTACATAATCCTCACCCTCTCCCCTCATTATTTCTTAGCAAACTAATCAGTCCTCTATTTAAAAAAATGTTATTTCAAAAATGTTCAATACATGGAATCATACTTTTTTCTAATACAACCTTTAGGATTTCCTTTTTTCACTCAGTATCATTCCCTGAAGATCTGTACAAGTTGATGTATTAGTAGCTCATTCCTTTTCATTGCTGAAATGTATTCAGTGGTAACCACTTACCTGTTGGAGGACATCTGTGCTGACTCCAGTTTTTGCCTATTATAAATAAATAAAGCTGTTTTGAGTATTCTTTGTATAAAACTTCATGAAAACAAAACCATATCCCCAAAGTACAACTGGTGGGTTATTTGGTACTTGCATGTTTTATTTTATAATAAAGTGCCAAACCTGTTTCCAAGAGTGATTTTATCATTTACATTACCACCAGTAATTTATGAGGATTTTTAAAATTATTTTTAAATGTTTTTAGTTGTAGATGGACACAATATCTTTCTTTCTTTTTAAATATTTTTAGTTGTAGATGGATATAATATCTATATTTTATTTATTTTTATGTGGTGCTAAAGATCAAACCCAGTGCCTTACGCATGCAAGGCAAGTACTCTACCACTAAGCTACAATCCCAGCCCAATGTAAGAGGTTTTTTTTTTTGTTTTTTTTTTTTACAATATCTTTATTGATTTATTTTTATGTGGTGCTGAGGATCGAACCCAGTGCCTCACACGTGCGAGGCAAGCGCTCTACCACTGAGCCACAATCCCAGCCCCCAATTTAAGAGTTTTAAGATGCACTTTTTTCTTTTTCTGGTACTGGGAATCGAACCCAGGGGTGCTTTACCACTGAACTATATTCCCAGCCCTTTTTATTTTTTATTTGGAGACAGAATCTTGCTAAGTTGCTTAGGACCTTGCTAAATTGCTGAGGCTGGTATTGAATTGCAATCCTCCTGCCTCAGTCCCCCGAGTAACTGAGGTTACAGGCGTGTGCCACTGTGCCTGGCCATTTCTTTTCATATTTTAACATGTTTGAAATGGGGATACATTTCTTTGTGGCACATCAAATAATTGCTCATTGTACAGTCTCTCTTCTTGGGTTTTCTAACTTGTTGGTTTGAATACTTCTTTGTCTCTCTTCTCACTAGAATAGCAGTTTTCACAGGACCGGGGTTCTGCCTGTCTCATTCATTTTGTTTTTTCAAGGACTACCACAATCCAGGGCATATAGAGAATACCCAATAATTACTTGTTAGATGTGAATGAAGTTGTTCCTTGCTCACGTGTTGACTCAAAGTATGGGTGCCCGAGCTCTGAATGCTTTATGTCCACATCCCCAGCACATCAGCATTTCACAGAAGATCCTCGAATTAGCCTAAATCCAATTTTGAATAATAAAGTACACTGTGGCAGGGCCGGTGGCACACTCCTATAATTCCAGCTACTTGGGAGACTGAGACAGGAGGATGGCCAGTTTGAAGCCAGCCTGGGCAACTTTCAAAACCTTGTCTCAGAATAAAAAATTTAAAATAGGGGCTGAGGTTATGGCGCAGTGGTAGCGTGCTCGCCTAGCAGTATGAGGCACTGGGTTCGATCCTCAGCACCACATAAAAATAAAATATTTAAAAAAAAAAATTTAAAATAGAACTGAGGGGGTAGCTCAGTGGTAGAGCACTCCCCTAGCATGGGTGAGGCCCTGAATTCCATCCAGGATGCTTGAGGATGAAGAACTTACTTCAGTTTGAATCATTTCTTAAAATATAACAAAGGGAATATAGGCCCTCACTTGAAATACTTTACTTTTTAAGCTTTTAATAAGTTCTTAGATCATTATATAAGTAGCATTAAATCATAAGCATCTCAAATATTAATCACTTAAAATATAGAGAAATTTCCTTCTGAGTTAGTAATAACTTGATTTCTAATAGAAAAAGAGAAAGAGCTACTAAGAGTTCATTCTTACTGATGAGATTCAGGTTTCTTAGGGTTTTGATTTATAGAGGCAACCTGAAGGTACAATATAAGATTATGGATATTGTGAAAATATTTGGAGTAAGAGCCTTCAAAATCCAAGATTAGTCAACAGTTTTATGTAGATTATGTTACAATTTAAATAGTAGTGAATTAATGCTGCCCCATACATACATATGGGCTTATCTGAGAGACAGACCTACAATAAAATTTAAGTGTACCTAAGCCTAATGAAATAAGAATTCTGCCAGTGTAGCCTCTTCCCTAGACTTTATTCCTTCCTTCACTTCCATACTAAAACTAGGTAGAAAGGTAGAAAGAGTCGTGGGCTTTTATATATATATATATATATATATATGTTGTAGATGGACACAGTGTCTTTATTTTATTGCTTTGTATGTGGTGCTGAGGATCGAACCCAGGGCCTCACGCATGCAAGGCAAGTGTTCTACTGCTGAGCTACAATCCCAGCCCGAGTTGTGGGCTTTTGTATGGGGTTTTCTTATTTATTGATTTATTTAGTTGTTAGATATGGGGTCTCACTATGTTGCCCAAGCTTGCATCAAATTCCTGGGCTCAACTGATCCTCCTGTCTCAGCCTCCCAAGTGGCTGGGATTAAAGGTGTGCTCCACCATGCCAATCTCTGTTCTTGATTTTCTTAAGTGCTGAGAACAACTTCCTAAGTAGTTCATTGACTTGTTTGTTATTGGGCTTAGTTGGCATGTGTACAGAATTGTTAAGGAAACATCAAATACCATTAAATGAGTTTTCTTAAATTCCTTTCTTTTCAATAGCTTCTGCACAGTTCCTGCCGAGTGCTGCACTTCTTCACTAGGAGTAAGCGACTCCTAGCAGCCAGCCGGTTCACCTTCACCACCCAGCAGGCTTCTTTGCGATTGGCCTGGGTTTTACAGAACCTGAGTGAGGTAAGAACAAGAATTTGTGTGTAGAAATGAGATAAAGACTGGGAAAGAGACAATTCAAGGAATAAAAATAGTAATTCAATTATTTGAGGGAATATTAAACCCCACCACTATTAGAATGGAAGATAAGAGATGTTTTATGTTTTTAAAACCTTTTTGTTTTATTATAACACATCTAGAAAGGTGAATGAAGCACAATTTTATATACTCGGTGGTACACGGTAGAGCAAATATCTGTGGCACCCCCCAAATCAAGGCATGTACTCCTGTGAAACTTCATATTGTATATTCTTTACATTTTTACCATTTGTGTGTACATTCCTCAGTACCATACTTTAATTTTGCCTGAATATTTTTGCTTTTTGGTTTTTTGGTACCAGGAATAGAACCCAGGGGCATTTTACCAGTGAGCCGTATCCCCAGCCCTTTTTATTTTTTATTTTGAGACAGAGCCTCACTAAGTTGCTGCAGCTGGCCTTGAACTTACAATCCTCCTTCCTCAGCCTACTAGTGTGCACCACTGTGCCCAGCTTGCCTGAGTATTTTTGAACTATATAAATTGAATTGTATAGTGTATATTCTTTTATGGCGTACTCTTTTTTGTTCGACATGTTGGTGAATATGCCTGTGTTGTGTGTAAAATAGTTTGCTAATATTTTCAATATTATTTACTGTTCAGTGTATGACATTACTAGTTTTTAAAATCTATTCTGTTCATATGCATTTGGATTATTTCCAAGCTTTGGCTGTAATGAATATATCAGTATACATGTAAGTGCTGTGTCTACACATAGTAATGGAATATTTAGGGCATGTATATATATCTTCAATGATTATGGATAATGTCAAAACACATTTCCAAAGTGTTCACCCACTATCGTGATGGGAGGACTTTTTATTTGATTTACCTTCATAAATGATATTAGTTGTTTTTATATTAGCATTCTAATGGGTAAGTATGGACCTCATTGAAATTTTAGACTGGGTAAAAAAATAAGATCTAGGGCTGTGGGGATAGCTAGTGGGTGCAAGGTCCCTGACTTCAATCCCCAGCACCCATCCCCAAATCCAACTAAATGCTGTCTACTGGGGACATACTTTAGATTTCAAAAATAAAAGTAAGTGGGTGGAAAAGTCATATCATCAAATAACATAACATGAGCTGGAGTGAGCCAGGTGTGGTGGCACATACTTGTAATTCCAGCTATGTGGAAGACTAAAATAGGAGAATTACGAGTTCAAGGCCAACTCAGTGAGGCCCTGTCTCAAAATAAAATTAAAAAGACCTTGGGGTATAGCTCAGTGATAAGGCATGTCTGAATTCAATTCTTGGTACAAAAGAAAAAAGAAAAGAAAAAAAATATGGAGTGATATACTGGTATCAGAATAGCCTTTAAAACAAAAAAATGAAAATTACTAGAGACAGGAAATTTTATAATGATAAGTAAGTTAATACATCAGGATTATAAAACAATTTTATAATTGTATATGTGTCCAATAACAGCCCCAACTACATAAAACAAAAATTGACAGAATTGAAAAGGAAAATAGACAATTGAATTGGGAATTATTGAAAACTTCAATATTCTACTTTCAATAATGGTTAAAACAATTAGACAAAAGACCAAAAAGTAAATAGAAAACTTGAAAAACAGTAAGAACTGTGTCTAACAGATAGTTATAGAAAATTCCATCCAACAACAGAACATATATTCTTTTCAGGTGTGCATGGATATCCTTCTTTAGGATATCCATATGTGAGGCCATAATGTACGTCTCACTAAATTTGAAAGGATTAACATCATACAAAGTATGTTCTCTGACCATAATGGAATGGAATTACAAGAAAATAACAGAAGAAAAGTTTGAAGTTAAAAAGAGAAAGGGAGAGAGAAAGATGAACACACTTCAAAATAGCCAGAGGGTCAAAGGGGATTCACAACTTAAATTACGATATATTTTGAAATGAATGAAAGTGATATATATCAAAAGTATGGGATACAGACAAAGCAGTTCTTATAAATTTATAGCAAGATTATATTAAGAACTTTTTCCTTTTTTTCTTGGCAGCACTGAGAATTAAACCCAGTGTCATTCTACCACTGAGCTATATCCTTACCCCTTTTTATTTATTTTTTATTTTTTATTATTTCGTGGTGCTGGGGACTGAGCCCAGGGCCTTGTGTATGCGAGGCAAGCACTCTACCAACTGAGATGTATCCTCAGCCTCCCTTTTTGTTTTTTATTTTGAATCAATGTTTAGCCAAGTTGCTGAGGCTGGTGTTGAACTTGGAATCCTCCTGCGTCAGCCTTCCAAATCACTGGGATTATAGGAGTATACCACCACACCCAGTTAAGAATATACTTAAAAAGAAGAAAAAAATCAGGTCAACTTTACTTTCTAACATAAGACACTAAGAAAAGATGAGCAAACTAAACCCAAAGCAAGAAAAGAAAAAATAAAGAATTAGAATGGATATTAATGAAATACTTAATAAAAAATGAAAAAAATCATTATAACCAAAAGTTAGTTCTTTGAAAAGACTAACTAGACTGACAAAGGAAAAAAAGAAAGAAAACCAAAATAAGTAAATCCTTAAATGAAAGAGGGGACATTAATAATAACTGCTCTTACAAATAAAACGCCTTGGGGCTGGGGTTGTGGCTCAGTGGTAGAGCATTTGCCGAGAGTGTGTGAGACGCTGGGTTTAATTCTGAACACCACATATAAATGAATTAAAAAAAGGTCCATCAACAACTAAAAATATATTTAAAAACTTAAAAAAAAATTTTAATAGGTAACACTATGAACAAGAATATACCAACATATTAGATAACTATTATAAAATGGAAATTTGCCTAGGAATATACAAACTAATAAAAAAACAATCTGAATAAATCTATAACAAATAAAATGTTTAAATTAGTATGTAACAGATTCTCACCTGGAAAATCACAACACTAATAGATTCACTGGTAAATTCTACAAAAAACTTAAAGAAAATCTTTCACCAATTTTTCCAAAAATAGAAGAGAATGGAACACTTTTTAGCTCATTAGGCCAGTATTACCCTGACACCAAAATCAAAGACATCACAAGAAAAAAAATTACAGACCAATATTCTTTATGAAGATAGATGCAAAATCCTCAACAAAATTTTACCAAGGCAAATCTAGCAACAAATAAAAACGATTGTACACTGTGACCAAGTAGGATTTATTATAGGAATGCAAGCTTGGTTTAGCATTTGAAAATCAACTAATAAAATATACCATATTAATAGAATAAAGGACAGAAAGCACATGAGCATTTCAGTAGATGTATAAAACCCTACCAAGCAGGAAAAGAAGGTGATTGTTTCAGCCTGATCTATGGAGACAGCACAGCAAACACCATACTTAATGGTAAAAGGCTGGATGCTTTCTCTGTAAGTTCAGAAATGAGTCAAGGGTATCCATGCTCATCACTTCTAATTAACTTTATACTGGGGGTTCTAAGCCAGAGCAGTTACCCAGGTAAGCAATTAAATAAAATGCAACTAGAATTGAAGCTGGAATGGCTCACGCCTATAATACCAGTGACTTGGGAGGCTGAAGCAGGAGGATCACAAGTTCAAGACCAGCCCAGGTAATTCAGTGAGACCCTTTCTAAACAAACAAACTAACTAAATTGAAATGAAGGAGTGAAAGTATCTCTGTGATACAGATGACATGATAGTCTACATAGGTAGTCCTAAGGAATCCCCTAGAAAATTACTACAACTGATACATGAGATCAGCACAGTTGCAGGATATAAGATCAATATACAAAAATCAATCACTACGCACTAGCAATGAGTTAGAAATTCATTGAAATCAAGAAAACTATTTACAATAGTGTCAAAAAGAACAAAACAGGAATCTGTTTAGCAAAAGAGCCTCACAACTTACACTACAGAAACTACGAGACATTGTTTGCAGTTAATGAAGGCCTAAATAAAGGCAAAGATATCCTGTATGTATGGACTGGAATATTTAATATTGTTAAGACTGCAGTGATCTTCAGATTTGTCTCCAGATTCAATATACTCCATACCAAAATCCACAGCCTTGTTTTTATTTTAGCATACAAGTTGATCCTAAAATTCATATAGAAATTAGAGAATTCAGAATAGTAAAAACAATTTGAAAGAAGAAACAGTATTGAAAAACTCACACTTTAGTTCATCGTGAACTTAGTTTACAATTGCCTAAGGTTGATCATCTTTTCATGTAATTATTGGTTATTTGTGAGTCCTTTTGTGAAGCATCTGTTTAAGTCTTTGATCCAGGGAAAAAAATTAATAGATTTCAATTTTAGAGCAGTCTTAAGATTTATAGAAATATTGAGCAGAAAGTACAGAGAGATCCCACATGCTCCCACGCCCCCCCTCCACATTTCTTCTGTTATTAGCATCTTACATTATTAGTGTGGTGTGGCACGTGTTACAGTTGTTGAACTAATATTGATACATTATTATCTGTGTAATGTATCTACCTTTAAAGAATCATATGCAATAGTGTTATTGCCCTAAAAATCCCCTCTCCTTCACTTATTCATTCCTTTCCTTAAACCCCTGAATCCCTGGCAACCCCTGATTTTTAAAATTATTTCTATAGTTTTGCATTTTCCTAAATGTTATATAGTTGGAATCATATGGTACCTAGCCTTTTCATATTGACTTCTTTCATTTATCAATGTACATTTAAGGTTTTTTTTTTTAAAGTTGTAGATGGACACAATACCTTTATTTATTTATCTGTTTTTATGTGGTGCAAAGGATCGAACCCAGAGCCTAATACGTGCTAGGCAAGTTCTTTACCACTAAGCTACAACCCGAGTGCAGCATTTAAGGTTTCTCATGTCTTTTTTTGGTGGCTTGACAGCCCATATCTTCATATCTTTCTTTTTTTTTAATTTAATTTTTTAAATTTGTTTTAATTAGTTGTACATGACAGTAGAATACATTTATGCACTTTGATATATCATACATAAATGGAGCATAATTTCTCATTCTTCTGACTGTACATGTTGTAGAATTACACTGGTCCTGCAGTCCTATTATGTACATAAGGCCCATTTCTTTTTATCACTGAATAATATGCCATTGTCTGGATTTACCACACTTTGTTTATCCAGTTCCTATTGAAAAACACCTTGGCTGCTTCCAGTTTTTGGTAATTCCGAATGTGTTAATCAGCTTTCTATAGCTGTGACAAAATAACTGAGAAAAACAACTTAAAAGGACGAAAGATTTATTTGGGATCAGTTTCAGAGGTCTTAGTCCAGACTCTTGGCCCCATTGCTGTGGGTCCATGGCAGGGAGCGCATGGTGGAACAAAGCTGCTCACCCCTCTCTGGCCAGCGAACTGAGAGACAGAGCTTGATTTTATTTAAAAAAAAAACAAAACCCTCCCCCCAAACCCATTGAGCTATAAGTCTGCAAATGGATTAATCCATTTATGCAGTTAAGCCCTCATAGTCTAATTACCTTCTGAAGGCCCCACCTCTGAAGTCTGTTGCTTTGGGAACCAAGCCTTGAACACATGAACTTTTGGGGGATGTTAATATCTAGACTGTAACAATGAATAAAATTCTACATGCTTTTGTACATAGATTTTTTATGGACGTGAATGTTTGCTTCATTGGGTAAATATTTAAGTGTGCAATTGCTCAGTCATATGCTAAAACTCCATTTAGCTTTATAAAAAAAAACCTGCCAGGCTGTCTTCAAAAGTGGCGATAGCTCATTCACTAGCAGTGAATGAGCATTCCTGTGGCTGCATATCTTCAATATTCAATGTCTGTGTCTCATGTTTTTAGGCATCCTCGTAGGTGTGCAGTAGATCGTTGTTTTCACGGTGTGTGATAATACTGCATTGTTTTCAGTTCCCTAATGGCACGTGATTTACAGCATATTTTCATATATGAATTTAAAATCTGTATACCTTCTTTGGTGAGGCATATGTTCAGATATTTTGCCCACTCTTAAAGTATATAATTTGTAGATTTTAATTTTTTGATCAGTTTACAGAAAATTGAGTGGGTAACAGAGTTCCTATGTAAGGAGGTATGTACCTCCACCAGCGTCTCCAGTAATTAACATCTTGTATTAGTGCAGTGTGCTTGTTACAGTTGATGAGCCAATAGTGACATGTTGCTATTAACTAAAGTCTGAAGTTCACACTAGGATTTGCTCTTGTGTTGTACACCTGTGTGATGATGCTACATATGTACCATTACCGTACCATACACAGTAATTTCACTGCACTAAAAATTCCCTTTGTGCTCAATCTTGTCTGCAGTGAGCCACTAGCAGTTCATCAGTTACAATTTAGATTTTTCTATATCAGTTTTTTTTTTTTTAACTATGCCTTCTTTCAAGATTTTCTCCTGTCTTTGGTTTTCTACAGTATGAATATGGTATACCTAGGTGTAGACTTTTGGGTATCTATCCTGATTGGTGTTCTTTAAGCTTCCTGGATATACGATTTAGTGTTTGTCATTGATTTTAGAAAATTTTGTCATATTTTTTTTTTAATATTTTTTTAGTTGTTGATGGATCTTTATTTTATTCGTTTATTATTTATATGTGGTGCTTAGGATCGAAGCCAGTGCCTCACGCATGCTAGGCAAGCGCTCCACCACTGAGCTACAACCCCAGCCCAATTCTGTCATATTTTTACAGAAAATATTCCTTGTGTTCCTTTCTATCTTCTGATACTCTCCTTATACGTGTGTTAGACCTCTTGTGATTGTCCTGTGGTTCTTAGATATTCTTTTCTATGTTTTTCCAATCTCTTTCCTCTTTGCTGCTTAATTTTGGAAGTTTCTATTGACATATCTTCAAGGTCGCTGATTTTCTTTGCTATTTCCAGTCCTTTGATGATTTTTCAAAGGCTTTCCTCATTTCTGTTAGTGGTTGTTTTTTTTTTTTAATTTTTTTAGTTGTAGATGGACATAATACCTTGATTTTGTCCATTTATTTTTTATGTGGTGCTAAGAATTGAACCCTGTGCCTCACATGTGCTAGGCTAGTGCTCCACCACTGAGCCACAACTCCAGTCCATCTGTTAGTATTTTTGATTTCCAGCATTTCCTTTTTCTTTCTTAGAGTTTCCTTATCTTTGTTTACATTACCCATCTGTTTTTTCATTAGAGCCCTTAGCATATTAGTCCAAGGCATTTTACCTTTTTTGATAATTCCAGAATTTCTACTTTACCAGGATCTGGTTCTGATTTCTTGCCTTGTCCCTCAGACTTTTGTTTTGCGTTTCAGCTTGCTATTTGTTTTTTGTTTGTTTGTTTGTTTGTTTTTTGCTGAAAGCCAAATGTGATGTACAGGGTAAAAGAAAAGAGGTAAATAGGCTTTTTTAATTTCTTTTTTAGATATACATAACAGCAGAGTGTATTTTGACATATGTAAATACATGGAGTATAACTTTCCAATAACTTTCAACCATGGAGTTGAACATGATGTGGAGTTACACTGGTGGTTTATTCACGGATGAGCATGGGAAAGTTGTGTCCGACTCATTCTACTGTCTTTCCTACTCCCACTCCCCGTCCCTTCCCTTCATTTTCCTTTGTCTGATGCAGTGAATTTCTGTTCTCCCCACCCATTGTATGTTAGCATCCACATATCAGAGAGAACATTCGGCCTTTGGTTTTTTGGGATTGGCTTATTTTACTAGCATGATAGTCTCCGGTTCCCTCTAGGTATATAGGCTTTCTCTATGAAGTTTTCCATGTATCTGTCCAGGAATTAGGCTGTGGAGAACACCAAGTGAACTGTCAGTATGTGGGGAATTAAAGCCTATGAAGTTGATGTAGCTTGTGCAGGTGTTGTTATTCAGTAAATTCTGACATTGTGGAATGACAACAAATGTGTCCGATCTGCCTTCATGGTATAGCTCACTGTCAGTTTTCCCCGGTGTTCTTGTTTTTTATCTCCTCTTTCATATTTGGGTTTCCCTAGAGATGACTTTTTTAAAAAAAGAGTCCTAGGGATTAAGCCTAGGCCTTGCACTTGCTAGACAAATGCTCATCTCCAAGTTACATCTTCAGCCCTTTTTAAAATTTTCAGACAGGATCAAGCTGAGTTGACCACACTGGTCTCAAACTTGTGATCCTCTTGCCTCAGCCCCCAGGTAGCTGGGATTGTAGATGTATACCACTATGCCTAGCTACAGACTTCTTTTTTGGGGGGGAGGGGTACTGGAGATTGAACTCAGGGGCTATCGACCACTGAGCCACATTCCCAACCCTATTTTGTGTTTTATGTACAGACAGGGTCTCACTGAGTTGCTTAGCAACTCGCTGTTGCTGACGCTGGCTTTGAACTCAGGATTTTCCTGTCTCAGCCTCCCTAAGCGCTGGGATTATAGGCTTGCGCCACTGCCCCTGACTGCTACGGACTTCTTAAATAAGGTCTGAAGCTTACTGTTCTTTCAGCTACAATTCCCTGTTACACTTCAGAACTCTGGTGATGTGGTAGTGAAGTTTGTAGGGAGCAGAAGCATTCTATAATCCTATGACTGGGTCTCAGTCTTTTGGTGAGCTTGTGTCCTTTCACAAATACCTTTTCAGTTGAGCCCGAAAGGCAAGAGGAGGCTGAATTGATCATAGTTCTGTCCCCACACCCATTAGGCTCCATTAAAGCCGAAGTTGGTTAGGTTCTGGCAAAATAGCTTTCGTGATTGCAGTCCACTTGTAAGGAGCACAGAACATTCTAGGCTCATTTCCGAATGATTACCTTTTCCTTTTCCCTGCAAGAAGCACAACCCCCAGAGAGGGGACCTCTAGGACTCTTGTCTCTCAAGCTAGTTCATGGTTTAGTTTTTGACAATTAAGCAGGTACCATTTAATTGTTCCTACCAGTCTCCAGCAGTGGCATCTGCTTCTGGTATGTTCTTGTTCTCTGCATTCACCCGTGCCTTTGTAGTTTTCAGGACAGGTATTTGCTCTGTGACCTCAGCTCTGGGATATTATCAATGAGGAGTTGTTGATTTTCACTTTTTTCAGCTTTTTTTTTTCTTGTAAGAATGGAAGCGATCACTTCTATATACTCTTCATACATCATTCAGGAAATTAGAGTCTCTTTTCTACATTTAAAAACTGGGGCTGAGGTTGTGGCTCAGTGGCAGAGCGTTTGCCTCACACATGTGAGGCACTGGGTTCAGTCCTCAGCACCACATAAAAATAAATAAAACAAAGACACAGTGTCCATTTATAACTAAAATATGTTTAAAAAAATAAAATAAAATAAAAACTTATTTCTTTGTTCCTTGTATATTCCTCATACTTATGGATATTTTTGTTTGGTATGTGTTATAAACATTTTCTCCAATTTTCCTTTGCCTTCTGTGTTATGTCTTTTGGGGGAGAAAAAGTTGTTAATTTTAAAGTAGTGCAGTTTATTAGTCCTAATATTTGATGCCTTTGTGCGACCTTTTGGATAGTTTTTTCCTAGTCTGAGCTCATGAAGATATTACTCTGTGTTACATCCTCCTTTTGCCTTTCATAAATTGTTTTAGTCAGCTTTGTTGCTGCTACGACTAAAAGGACCTGGCCAGAACAACTGTAGAGGAGGAAAGGTTTATTTAGGGGCAGAGGGTTTCAGAGTCCTCAATCCATAGACAGCAGGCTCCATTCCTCGGGGCTCGAGGTGAGGCAGGACATCATGGCAGAAGAGTGTGGCAGAGGGAAGTAGCTCACATGATGATGAAGAAGTTGAGAGAGAGAGACTCCACTCTCCAGATACAAACAGGTACCCCAAAGCCATGTCCCCAATTCCACCCTCCTCCAGCCACACCCCACCACTTCAGTTACCATTCACTTAATACCTCTTTTTAGATTTTTCTTTAATTTCTCTAAATGATGTTCCATTATTGTTTCCGTAGGGTTCTTCAACATGTTTTGTTATATTTAGGTAGTTGATTTCTTTTATATCTATTTTAACCAGTCTTTCAAATTATTTCTTCTCAATTTTTTGGTCTAATTTCAAAAATTGGCTTATTTTTCTGAACTAGCCTTTAATTCAGTAATATTGCTGAATTCACTTAGTTATTCTAGTAGCTTACATGAGAACTTTGTTGAGGGCTTCTGTGTGTACAATTATGTCTTTTGCAAATAATTACATTTTCATTTTTACTGGTCTACCACTGTTATTTCTTTTTCTTTGCATTGTCTTGCACCCCTGGGATATGCCTGTAATCCTAGCTACTTTGGAGGCTGAGGGAGAGGATTGCATGTTCAATGCCAGCCTGGGTCATTTAGCAAGACCCTGTCTCCAAAAAATTAAAAGAGCTGGGGATGTAGCTCAGTGGTAAAGTATTTGCCTAGCACATGCAAAAGCCCTGGGTTCGTTCCCTAGCTCACACAAAAATTACTGTGCTTTAGGCCAGCTATTGGTATTTGTTTCCATAATGGCTAGACAGTAGTATTCTGGGCTTTGAGAGCCATAGGATTCAGGTTACAACTGCTCTGCTGTTGTAGCACAAGTGCTGCCATAGATGATCTATCAGTGAACAACCATAGTTTGATTCTAATAAAGCTTTATAGACACTGAAATTCGTACTGTATATAGTTTTTATATGTCATAAAATATTATTCTTTGGAGTATTAAAAAGAATGTGGGCATAGCTCAGTGGTAGTAGACTACTTGTCCAGCATAGATGAGGCCCAGGGTTCAATCCTCAGCACTGGAAAAACAAACTCTTTAAAAACCATTCTTTTTTTTTTTTTTTTTTTTTGTACTGGGGATTGAACTCAGGGGTAATCAACCACTGAGCCACATCCCCAGACCTATTTTGTGTTTTATTTAAAGACAGGGTCTCACTGAATTGCTTAGCACTTCACCGTTGCTGAAGCTGACTTTGAACTCGTGATTCTCCTGTCTCAGCCTCCCAAAGTGCTGGGATTACAGGCATGTGCCACCACGCCCAGCTAAAAATCATCCCTAACTTGTACAAGAACAGACAATGGAGTGGATTTGGCCCTTGAGCGTAACAGCATAACATCTCTGCTTTAGGTTATACTCATATATTTGTATATGTAAACTAAAAATATATGTGCTTTGCTTTTATTTTTAATCACAAAAGTTGCACATGCCTTTCAAAAATACTATATAGATCTCACACTGTGATAATTGCTTAAAATTGTTTGGAATATATTCTAGAAATTGCTCTTACATGAATACATTGTTTTATAATATGTATCTACTGATCTGGACTTAATTATGCCCACAATAATTCTTTTGAATTGATTTTGTGCTGTTGTATTTTCAAGGTGCAGAAAGCAGTTGAAGAAGAAAATTGTTGCTTTGGGACTATCGATACCTGGTTGCTATACAAGCTCACAAAAGGTAAAGGTGACCTGATAGATCTCTCTCAAGTAAATGAAATTGGACTGAGAGAAAGAACTTGCCTACAATAGAGTAGAAGTTATCCTTTCCTTCCTATATTCCAGACATACTACTCTTTGATGTCCTAATAACTACATGTTTCAGTAAAGCTAGATTTATTTCAGATTTGTTTTAAGAGGAGGATGGTTTTAAAATTGTGATGGCTGGGCAGTTTGAGAGGCTGAGGCAGGAGGATCACAAAGCCAGCCTCAGCAACTTAGCAAGGCCTTAAGCCCAGAAGACCCTGTCTCTAAATAAAATATAAAAAAGGGCTGGGGCTATATCCCAGTGATTAAGTGCCACTGGGTTCAATCCTCAGTTACGAAAAAAATAAAATAAAATTATGATGGAACCTCAAATATAAGACTGAGTAATAGTCTTTTAATTCTAAGAGTGGTACAGCTTGAGTTATGTACCACATCGGCCACGCTGCAGTTGGACATAACCTATTATAAGCATTCACTTAGCAACTCTCAGCCTCCATCCTCATCTTCAAATTGGGGATCAGAAAGTGACAGTGTCTGTGAAAGTGCTTTTGTAAGCTATGAAAGTTCACAAAGATTAAGTGGGAAATTTCTCTGGAGACTATTTTAGAAATATTTATTTTGGAATGAATTTGAGGGTAGACAAAGGAATAGATTATAAACTAAGGATAGGTATTTATTTATATTATCAAATAATAAATGTGTTATTTCCCATGTAAATTTAGGTTCTCAATATGCCACAGATTTTTCAAATGCCAGTACAACTGGACTTTTTGATCCATATGAGGTAAAGACTTTTTCTTCTTCTTTCTCAATTGCTAATTTTTGAAAGATTTAGGTAGGGTTCTTTTCAATTTTTTAAAATTAATGTATTTTAATTGATGAAACTTGTATTTAATTTGTACAACATAATGTTTTGAAATGCTTATGTAGATTTGAGATGTGTAAATAAGCATGTTGTGATGATGTGTTTTCATGCACAGATGTGTTGGAGCAGGCTCATTACCTCCATGATTTCCATACCGCTCTCTCTCCTGCCTCCCGTGAAGGACACAAGGTAATAATGAACATCAGATGTGAAAACCAGCAACACTGTCCTTGAATTCTTTTTGCTTTGTTGGGAAAAAGCATTTTATTACATGCCTGAGGTGCTTGTATGTTTATTATATAACTTGTTGACCTCTGTTGCAAACAGTTTGCTGAATTTTAGAATTAATATTTCTAGAGCTGTAACTAACTTTTTAATCAATCTTATTTGAAGCCACAATTTTGGATCAGTGGATGAAGAGATATTTGGTGTGCCTATACCAATAGTTGCCTTGGTAAGTTCAAAACGTGAGGCTTTCTCTTTGTATTATAGAAACTAAATGAATGTATATGAGTAGCTGGGACTAGCTTTAATAGAGACAGAAGCAGGGCATGGTGGCACACGCCTGTAATCCCAGGGGCTTGGGAGGCTGAGACAGGAGGATCGCGAGTTCAAAGCCAAGTGCTAAGCAACTCAGTGAGACCCTGTCTTTAAATAAAACACAGAATAGGTCTGGGGATATGGCTCAGTGGTCGAGTACCTACCTGGTACCAAAAAAAAAAAAAAGAGAGAGAGAGAGAGAGAGAGACAGAGGTCCTTGGCAGAGTAAAGTTAGAGTAACAGGGCTGAGGTGTTGCTCAGGGTGGAGCACTTAACTGGCATGCCCCGCCTAGTGTACCCGTGTTCGATCCCCAGCACCAAATAGAAAGTTAAAGTATCGTTTTCTTTTTCAAGTTAAAGGGTCCTGGACATGCAGAAGTATCCTCTGTGTTATAGAAAGGGGACCACTGGGCCAGCTTCTGTCATAGAAGCACCTCTTAACCTTTTCCAACTTACCTATGTATTGTCTTCCATAAAAAAGTGTGTTAAATTTTTAAAGATGTATTCTGGGTAATGCTTGGTTTTTATTTGATATTATGAGACCAAAACAGTGATGAGGCCAATGTTTAATTTATATTGGGTACAATATATTCACAAACAGTAATAGAACAATTCAAATTAGAGGAGAAAGTTGTATTTGCATTTTTAAAAATTCTTGCTAAGCATCTGCAGGTATAAAAACTGGTATAAAATTTTTTAAATTTTGTTGGTTTTGATTTATAAAGGTCCTTTCATCATTATATTCTTTTTCCTCTGGCTAGATGAAGAGTCAAAAATTGGAAAACTTCCAGAATTTGCTACCTACAAACACACTGCGTAGGAGCTCAAATGTTGCTTTTTGTTTTCTGTAGCAGTGTAAGTGAGAGGCAGAGACTTGGTGTCCCTAGATGGACAGTCTCCATAGTAGCTGACGGAGCAGACAAGAGAAAGGGAATTTAATTCCCAGGTTACAAATTCATGGTCATTTAGGAAGAGTCAGTCTTACTCTGTTGGGGGATAGGTTCAAGATTAGATTAAGGTGTAGCTAGAATAATTATAAATTAGTGAAAAAGGGTTATTTAGATTAGTTTTTTTATATAATTAATTAAGTTTTTTAAATTTATTGTGTTGAGTCTTCAACCCAGGATCTTGAACATGCTAGGCCAGTGCTCTGCCATTGAGTTACATTCCCTAGTCCTAGATTAATCTTAGTCTTTAAAATATTGCCACATAAGGATAGGGAAGTGGCTCAGTGGTAGACCTATTGCCTGGCAAGCATGAGACTCTAGGTTCGATCGCCAGCACCACTACCAAAAAGAAAAGAAAAAATTGTTCTATAAAGTCAGTTGCATAGGTGCACTTGGAATGGTGAGGCAGGTGGATCACTTGAGCCCAGGATTTCAGGACTAGCCTGGACAACATAGCAACATCTTAAAAAAAAATTAAAGTAGGGTTAGGGATTAGGGTATTTCTCAGTGGTAGAGTGCTTATCTGAGGCCCTGAGTTCAATTGCCAGCACTGAAAAAAAAAATTTAAATAAATATAAACAAATAAATATTGCTTTTTGTGTACTATATTTAATTGTATTAACAAAACATTATAATTTTCCTACAAAAATATATGGTTGGAGCTGAGTGCAGTGGTGTACTCCTGTAATAAATACCAGCTACTCGGGAGCTGAGGCAGGAAGATTGCAAGTTAAAAGCCTTCCTGGGCAATTGAGCAAGATCGTGTCTCAGGGCTGGGGACGTACCTTAGTGGTGAAGTGCTCCTGTGTTAAATTCCTGGTACTGAGGACAAAAATACAAGCACATATATGGTTGAGAAAGGGGTGATTTGACTTAGATCTATTTCTATTTAAACATTCACCTGTCACTCTTTTTTTAAAAATTGTGCTGAGGGTGGAACCCAGCCACTCCTGCATGCTGGGCCATTGCTCTGTTGCAGAGCTACACCCTCAGCCCTACCCATCATTCTTTTCTTTTTTTTTTTGCTTGTGAGCCAAAGAATTTAATGATCCATAAAAGAGAAACTTGTGAGGTCAGTTATTTTGACTAGTGAATGAAAACTCTATTAAGTTGAAAATGAAAAATCTTAGTTTTTTTGTATACAGTTTTTATTTTGACCTTTCTTTCTAAGTCATTTATCTGATGCTTAAAATGATAAAGTAGGTTGCACATTAAAAATTCCTGGAGCTGGGCTCAGTGGCACAAACCTATAATCCCAGCACTTAGGCTGAGACAGGAGAATTGCGAGTTCAAAGCCAGCCTCAGCAACAGGGAGGCGCTAAGCAACTCAGTGAGACCCTGTCTCTACATAAAACACAAAACAGAACTGGGGATGTGGCTCAGTGGTCGTGTGCCCCTGAATTCAATCCCTAGTACCAAAAAAAAAAAATTCCTGAGGCCAAAAAATCCCAATAATAAAAATTACCAAGGCACATCGGTTATCCACATGATGCTAGTCCTAGAAAGACTCCTGTCCTATAGTATAAAAAAAATAAATTGTAGTTGTAGATGGACAGAATGCCTTTATTTTATTTGTTTATTTTTTTTAATGTGGTGCTAAGGATGGAACCCAGTGCGTCACACATGCTAGGCAAGCGCTCTGCTACTGAGCTATACAGCCCCAGCTCTTTCCTATAGTTTTTAATCCCTGTTCTCTTTGGGACGTTATTTTTTTTTTAATTTGAGGAAAATGCAAACGAGAACATAAAATATTTAATCATAAGACTGCAATAAATGAAGCAATGAAATATAACGAAATGGACCATTGCTAAGGGTGGTGGGTCTTCTTACATTTGACACTTTTGGTAGGTTGGCGACCAGCAATCGGCCATGTTTGGAGAGTGCTGCTTCCAGACAGGAGATGTGAAATTAACCATGGGAACTGGGACTTTTTTGGATATTAATACTGGAAATGACCCTCAACATACTGTTGGAGGTAAAAAATTAGAATTTATTCTGTTCTAATATCAGTTTTTATATTCATATGTGTTTGGTGATCCTTATACTATTTCCCCATTTTATGTTAAGGATGTTTTCCAATACATCATTATTCTCAGAAACAATCTCCATTTTCTTTATTTCCTTTAAGTTAGTAACATTAAAAAACAATAAAGGGGGGCTAGGATTGTGGCTCAGTGGTAGAGCGCTTGCCTCGCATGCGTGAGGTACTGGGTTCAATCCACAGCACCACATAAAAATAAATGAAATAAAGATATTGTGTCCATCTACAACTAAAAAAAAATTAAAAAAATTAAATAGATAAATGAATGAATGAATAAAAACAATAAAGGGCTGATGCAGTGATGCATGCCTGTAATGTCAGAGGCTCAGGAGGCTGAGGCAGTAGGATTGTAGGTTCAAAGCCAGCCTTGGCAATTTGTAAGCATCCTAGTGAGACCCTGTCTCAAAATAAAAAATAAAAAGGGCTGGGGATGTGGCTCAGTGATTAAGCACCCTTGAGTTCAACCCTCGTGCAAAAACAAACAAATAAACAAAAAACACCCAAGAAAGAGAGTTAGGCATAGTGGTGTACACCTAAAATCCCAGTGACTTGAGAGACTGAGGCAGGAGACTCTTAAGTTCAAGGCCAGCCTCAGCAATTTAACGAAGCCATAAGTAAATTTGTAAGCCCCTCTCTCGGCATTAAAAATAAAAGGGGATGGAGATGTAGCTCGATGGTAAAGTGCTTCAATCCCAAGTACCAAAACAACATCATCAACCAAAAAAAGAAAAAAAAAAAAAGAGAGGTGTAGTGGCCTGTGCCTGTAATCCCAGTGATATTTGGGAGGCTGAGGTGGGAAGATCATAAATATGCTAGCCTGAGCAATTTAACAAGATTGTGTCTCAAAATAAAAAATAGGCGGGCGTTGTGGCACACACCTGTAATCCCTGCACTTTGGGAGGCTGAGACAGGAGAATCACAAGTTCAAAACCAGCCTTAGCAAAGGTGAGGCGCTAAGCAACTCAGTGAGACCCTGTCTCTACATAAAACACAAAATAGGGCTGGGGATGTGGCTCAGTGGTCTAGTGCCCCTGAGTTCAAGCCCCAGTACCAAATAAAATAAAACGGGATAAAAAAATAAAAGGGATGTAGCTCAATGGTAGAGTGCTCCCAGTGTTCAATCTCAAGTACTGCAAAAAAAAAAAAAAAAAAAAAAAAAAAGATGCTATAGAAAGAAATGAAAAGGTTAGAGTGGTTTAGTGAGCCACATATTTATCTGTATTACGTGTTATATTTAAAACTTATTAAGGTTCTAAATTTCTCTCCCCCTCCCCCTTTTTTTGTGGTGCTAGAGATTGAATCCAGGGTCTTGTGTGTGCTGGACACTCTACCACTGAGTTACACCCCAGCCCTAATTGTTTTTCTGTTTATTAAAGAATTATTCTTTCTCTGAACTTTTTTTGTGATAGCTGTCAACTAGTGATGCATGCATGTTTCAAGTGTTAATGACAGTTGCCAAGAATTTGCAGATGTGCAAACAAAGGAACCAAGATTATAGAACTGTTCCCTGAAGGTCTGGGGTTCTTGGTTTGGGCTCTGTTTTCCTCACATGGTTACTCAGATCTGGTTTTTAAAATCTTTTTTCCTCTCTTCCATACCTGATCCAGCTGCTCCTTTCCCCTTAACTGGGAAAATGGAAGCTAGAATATGTTGATCATTATACTCGACTGTTTCTATGTAGGAGCCTTGTTTGGAAACTACAGGTCTGCATAGCTTTCTAGCAAACTGATCTTATAGTAACCTTTACTTCTCAAAATATTTATTGCCATGCTTCTAGAGATTTAGTCATGGCTATAGCTAATATAAACAGATATTTAGGAACTGAGGATGTAGCTCAGGGTTTAGCACACTTGCCTAGTATGCATGAGGCCCTGGGATCAGCCCAGCACCACAAAAACAAAACAAAAAGAAAAAACTAATATTTATTGTGCATATTATATGCCAGGCAGTGGGCTAAATTTTTAAAATTATTTTCATGTGTTAACTCAGTTTATTCCTACAGCAGCTCTCTGTCATAGGCAATTCTATAGTGGAGGAAACAGGCTAAGAGGTTAGAAATTTGTGAGATCACAACTAGTTAGTGAGAGAGGGCTGAAATATGAACCCAAGTGATCTGACCTAATAGGCACTTTCCTGTTTTTTTATAAAATTGCATCGTTCTAAGATGGTCATAGTGACACATACCTGTAATCCCAGCGACTCAGGAGGCTAAGGCAGGAGGATTGCAAGTTCAAGGCCAGCTTCTGCAGTTTAGTGAGGCCCTAAGCAACTTAGTGAGACCCTGTCTTAAAATAAAAAATAAAATAGTTAAGTGCCTCTCAGTACCTAAATAAATAAGTAAACAAACAAATAAATAAATCACATAATTATGTTGGAACAGTCTCTCTAATGAGTTGTGTACCCATTGCATGATTTCAATTATTTGCTTGCTATCTAAGGCTTTTATCCATTGATCGGTTGGAAGATTGGGCAAGAAGTTGTGTGCTTAGCTGAAGGCAACGCAGGAGACACTGGAAGTGCCATAAAATGGGCTCAGCAATTAGGTGAGATGACCTTTAAATGGATTTCTTTTTTTTTTTTTTTTTTAATATTTATTTTTTAGTTGTAGGTGGACACAATATCTTTATTTTATTTTTATGTGGTGCTGAGGATCGAACCCAGTTCCTCCCGCGTGCTAGGCGGGCACGCTACCACTGCGCCTGCAATAAATGTCAGTATATTCATACGGGGCAACAGTGTATACTTAAAAACAGCAGTGTAGTTGCATATCTTTTTATTTTATTTGGTATTGGGAATTTAACCTGGGGCACTGTACCACTGAGCTACATCCCCAGCCCTTTAAATGGATTTCACAGGTCAAGACTTTAAGAATTCGATTACAAGTTCGAGGCCAGCCTGGGCAACTAGCAAGACTATGTTTCAAAATTTGAAAAAAATTTTAAAAAGAGCTGGGGATGTGGCTTAGTGGTGGAGCATCCCCAGGCTTATTCCTTAGTACCGCACATACACACACACAAAAAAACAACTTTTCTTTTGTCTATTGTCATTCTGTTGTCAGAGAATAATAAGTTTTATGATGCACAGCATTGGTAGAAATATAGGGAAAAAGTGCTCTTGTTTTCCATTGGGCTGCTTTTTAATTAGTATAGCCTTTCTGGAAGAAATCCAGATAATACGTATCATTTTACAGAGCGCATACTTCGCATGCACTTCCCTTGATTTCCTATGAAAATCATAGAGTGGGCAAAGATGTGAACATATAGGGATGTTTAATGTAGCAATTGGAAATAAGTTCTCTTTAGCAGTAAAGCCTGCAATAAATGTCAGTATATTCAAAATGTCAGTATATTCATACAGGGCAACAGTGTATACTTAAAAACAGCAGTGTAGTTGCATATCTTTTTATTTTATTTGGTATTGGGAATTTAACCTGGGGCACTGTACCACCGAGCTACATCCCTAGCCCTTTTTATTTTTTATTTTGAGACAGGGCTTCGCTAAGTTGCTGAGGGCCTCACTAAGTTGCTGAGGTTGACTTGAACTTGCCATTCTCCTGTCTCAGCCTCCCGGGTTGCTGGGATCACAGGCCTTTGCCATCTTGTCTGGCTATCGTTGCATATCATAATGACATGGACCATATCTGTGATACATTAAGGAGGGGATAGAGCATGTAAAGGATAGCCTGTATAAGTAATTTTTACTTCAAATTACTTTATTGAGATATTATCCACATACATATAATGTACCAATTTAAAGCGTATAGTCCAGTGTGTTTTTAGAGTGCCCACATGCTATTACAAACATTGCACTAATTTTAGAATACTTTTATTTTCTTTAAAAGAAACTCCCTACCCATTAGTACTGACACCATTTTAATCTCGGTCCTTCTCGCTCATAGCCCTGAGTTACCATGAATCTTCCTGTCTCTGGATTTGCCTGTTCCAGGCATTTCATACTGACCAATTACAACATATGTGGTCTTTTGTTATTGACTTCTTTCACCAGTGTTTTCAAGGCTCATGTGTATTATAGCATGCATTAGTATTTCATTTCTTTTTATTGCTGAATAATATTTTATTACATGAACAAGCCGTAATTTACTTATCCATTCATTAGCCATTGAACATTTGGGCTGTTTCTGTATTTTGTCTTTTATGAATAATGAACAGCTTATGTTATAAAACCATATTTACCACATAAAGTATAAAATATTATATACCAAAATATTAATGCTTATAAGTATTTTAATTATAAGAAATTTATGTAATTTTAAGTAATTATAATTAAATTATGGTGCAACCATGACTTTATACTTTGCTGTTTGGAACTGATTTGATTTGTTTAAAGAAAAAATACTTATTGGCAGAAAATGTTAGAGTAGCGGCCAGCCAGACACGGACACCTCTGTACAGCCAGGAGATCCTTTATTCAGGGGAGTGGGCGCCCGGGTGAAGAAAAGAGGGGGGGGGGACGCGCGGGAGGGATTTTATAGAACCCACTGCAAACCCCGTGGCGAGGTAGGGATTGGTCACTTCGAAATTGGGGGCAGATAAGCAGTAGCGGTCTTCTTTTGATGTGCTAACCTGAGCGGTTAGGCTTCGTTTCCCAGGTGGAAGATTCCGGAGCGGAACCCCCTGGGGCAGGAACTGCCTTGGGCTTTTAATTACAAAAGGGCTGTTTTTTACCTTACAGAAAACACACTCCAGGAGGAAAATGCGAGTTTCTTCCTTTCTCCCTTTCTTTCTCTTTGAGCCTGTACTTCCATTATAAGCCTAGGACTACTTAGTAACAACAACAACAAAAAAACACATTTATTTCAGAGCTCTTTAATCATTTAAATGTCACTTCTTTCTTAAATGTTTCTCCTAATATTCTAGGCACATGTCTTTAATAACTCTAGATCATCAAAAATAAAAAATAGAAGCCGGGCGTGGTGGCTCAAGCCTGTAATCCCAGCACTTAGGGAGGCTGAGACAGGAGAATCACGAGTTCAAAGCCAGCCTCAGCAACGGCGAGGTGCTAAGCAACTCAGTGAGACCCTGTCTCTACATAAAACACAAAATAGGTCTGGGGATGTGGCTCAGTGGTCGAGTACCCCTGAGTTCAATCCCTGGTACCAAAAAAATTTAAAAAAAATTAAAAAATAATAAAAAATAGAGCTTACATTTTTCATTTTTTTAGTCATACTTTTCATTATTTTTATTCCTTCACAGAAGACGCAAAGAAAAAGCGAATGGTTGATTTCACATTCATTGGTTAAAAACAACAGCTCTTTCTGAGGAGTTCCGGTGACCTGGGCAGTATGTCAAGGGAGTCATTTCCGTTGCTTAGGGGTGGATCCAGGCTCATTCATTGTGATTCTAAAATGCTAAAAACTCTTTCCTGGGATGTGGGGCCAAATAACAATGACCTTGAGAAGGGACTTGGATTTCTGATGGATGCTCAGTCCTTCCTGAAGGCCAGTCTTATCTCTGGCAGGAAAACAAGACTATTGTGAAGGGAGAGATTAATTCAGGGTTGAATTATTTTATTTATCTTTAAGTTTCAGTAGCTGGCATAGCTAAATATTGCTGCTATTTGCTGATATTTGTCTGAAATTCACATTAAAAAGTTAACATTTATTTGAATGTTTTCTGAGAATTTGCTTTAAGAGTCATATTGAAAACAATAACTGAATTATATTCAGGAGAAACACATCATGTCAGAGCCCAAGTGACCCTGTCATCTCCTTGAAAATGTGGGAACTCTATGGGTTCTGTGCCTCCATATTTTGGTGTGACTTGCTGGTCCTGTTCTGCTCTGCATGGTGGCTTCCTCCCACCTGTTATTGGTTGAATAACTCAGATTCATGTGTAAAAGCTGTTTAACTGGGTTAGTCTTGATTTTTAGATTTGTTTTCTAATCTTTTCCACTCTGTTAGCACAAAAAGACCGGGACAAAAGCAAATTTCACAAATCGCTTCAGGCTTTATTCAGGAACAGGACTAATCTACGGGGATGGACCCCCACTTTTCTGGTGGAAAATGAGCCACCGAACAAAGAAAGGGATGGGGTTTATATAGGTTATCCTGGGAGGTGGTCTAGTGAGCATAAGAATTTTCCTGGACACTTAGGAATTTGGTTTTTGGTCCATCAATCAATGAAATGGTCAGTTTTTGTGCTCAGGAATTTGAGCTCTTGGGTCAGGGGTCTTGTGCTCTGCAAGTCAGTGTCTCCAGTATGGCGAGGCCTTCCTTCTTGTCTGCAGTTAGCACCAGGAAGACATTTCCCGGGGGAGGTAAAAGCTGTCAGTGCATGGCTATTTTTCCTTTTTCTCGGGCTACATTATTTTCAGTTCCCACACCTATCACACACTACTTCTCTCTCAGTTGTTTCTACTCTTAGGCCACATTTGGGTCCCCACATGATCATCTCTTTTCAGTTTGGTCTATTTCTACTCCTCTTCTTTATTTTCCATTCTATTTTGCTATTTCAATCTTGTAAATAGTTCACATCCATCAGTTTTTATTCAATGAAAAATAGTTGAGCGCACAGGATGCACCTGTCTGTATGCTAGGACATCAGTGACCCTCTCTGCTCTCAGTAGGTTATAGCCTAGCAGGAAAGGCACACGTTAAATTTAATAATTTTTAAAATTATTAAAGCTGAGCCTGGTGGTATGCACTTATAGTCTCAGCTACTCTAGAGAGATAGACAGGAGGATTTCTTGAGCCCAGGAGTTCAAGGCCAGTCATAAAATAGGAAGACCTTGTCATAGGAAGACCTTGTCATAAAAATTGTGTGTGGAGGGCAAAGGTTGTGGCTCAGTGGCAGAGCGCTTGCCTCTCACGTGTGAGGCACTGGGTTCGATCCTCGGCACCACATAAAAATAAGTAAATAAAATAGACACTATGTCCATGTATAACTAAAAAATATTTTTAAAAAATGTGTGTGTGAGCTGGGCGCGGTGGCTCAAGCCTATAATCCCAGCACTTAGGGAGGCTGAGACAGGAGAATCGCAAGTTCAAAGCCAGCCTCAGCAACAGCGAGGCGCTAAGCAACTCAGTGAGACCCTGTCTCTACATAAAACACAAAATACGGCTGGGGATGTGGCTCAGTGGTCAAGTGCCCCTGAGTTCAATCTCCAGTACCAAAAAAATGTGTGTGTGTGGTGTGTTACTGTTAAGGGTCACCAGGGAGCAGCAATAGTAGAATCTGTTAGGGTATCGGCCAGCCAGACATGAACACCTCTGTACAGCCAGGAGATCCTTTATTCAGGGGAGTGGGCGCCCGGGCGAAGAAAAGAGGAAAAGAGAGAGAGGGGACGCGTGGGAGGGATTTTATAGAGCCCACTACAAAACTGCGTGGCGAGCTAGGGATTGGTCACTTCAAAATTGGGGACAGATAAGCAGTAGCGGTCTTCTTTTTGATGTGCTAACTGAGCGGTTAGGCTTTGTTTCCCAGGTGGAAGATTTGGGAGAGGAACCCCCTGGGGCAGGAACTGCCTTGGGCTTTTAGAGAGGGGATGTGAAAATTAATTACAAAAGGGCTGTTTTTTACCTCACAGAATCAGTGGTTGCCTTCTAAAGAGAGGACTTTGTCTAGTCTGGAGAATCAAAAGATTTCTTTAAAAAAGCAAGTGGTGTTTCAGTTGAACCTGAAGAAAGAATGAGAATGGTTTGAGGGAGTGGAGGGAGGCAGTTGGTCAAGAGTGGTCCTAGTGTTATCCTTAGTGTGCCCAGTTGGGGTCTAGGTCCTTGGTGTCCCAAACAAAGAATTGAGCAAGCCTGATCGAGGTGGTGTATGTCTGTAATCCCTGCAGCTGGGGAGCCTGAGGCAGGAGGATTGTGAATTCAAAGCCAGCCTCAGCAATTTAGCAAGACCTTGTCTCTAAATTACTTAAAAAAAGAATTGAGCTAGACACACAGAAGTTAACAGGCAAAGTACAGATGTATTGAAGGTGAAGATAGCGCTCCATAAGATAGAGCAGAGTGGGCCCAGCAAGAGAGAGAGGCTCAAGGCCTGAATGTCTGGGATTTAGTGTCTTGTATGCCGAGCTGTGAGGCATTGTCTTCCCTGTATGGACCTGACTTAAGACCTTACCCCATTTGCTCCCATCGTTTACTTTAGAAAACCTAACTAGAATACTGTCGTTTTTGTAAGAGTTACGACTGGACCAGACACAATACACCTCATGCGACCAGGAGATCTTTATTCACGGAAATCAGTGCAGGTGAACATCTGGGGAGAAAAAAAGGGGAGAGCAGGTGCTGAGCATGGGGTTTTATAGGGCCTGCGGTAAACGTGTCACGGACTATGGATTGGTTATTTCAGGCTGGTGTGTCAGGTAGAGATTGGTGGTCTCGTTGTGACGCTCCTGAGGTCACTTCTAGGAGTTGAAGGTTAACTGGGGCAGGTCAGGGTTGGTTAGGGTTTAACTTGGGCAGGAAGCCTGGGCGGGAAACTGCTGTAGGCTTTAGAGAAGGGAGGGCCGAAACTGGGTACAGGGAGGGCTGTTTCTGCCTTACGCTTTTTGCTTTTCATTTGTTTGTTACTGAGGATTGAACTAAAGGGGTACTCGACCACTGAGCCACATCCCCAGCCCTATTTTGTGTTTTATGTAGAGACAGGGTCTCACTAAGTTGCTTAGCGCCTCGCCATTGCTGAGGCTGACTTTGAACTTGTGATTCTCCTGTCTCAGCCTCCTTAAGTGCTGGGGTTACAGGCATGCTCCCAGCTCTAATACTGTCCTCTTTACCCACATTGGTTATTTCAGACTACAGAACCTGTGGCAGGACTTGTTATGGGCCCTAAGTCTTCAGTGGGCGTTGTCCTGGTAATGTAGGTAAACAGGCCACGATGGTGCATCTCCCTGTCTTCCCTCCAGCGGCATCTGTCTTGTACCTTGCCTCTGCCATCTTGGAGTCCCTCTGAACTCCTACTTAACACTAGCAGAGAGAACCAGTGTGAGAGGCCCTGAGGAGGGAGAATCAGGACATATTTAAGGGGCTGAAAGGAAGCTTTGTTTCTCTTCTACAATTGAGGCCGTCCACATCTCTGCCCTCCTCCAATAACAAGGGTCAAGGGACATCTATTCCTTCAGATCATTTTTAAAAATATATATATAATTTAGTTGTAGAGGGACACAATATCTTTATTTATTTATTTTTATGTACTGCTGAGGATCAAATCCCGTGCCTCACACATGCAAGGCAAATACTCTTCCACTGAGCCACAATCCCAGCCGCCTTCAGATCATTTTTTTTTAAATATTTTTTTTAGTTGTTGATGGATCTTTATTTATTTTACTTATCTATATGCGGTGCTGAGAATTGAACCCAATGCCTCACGCATGCTAGGCAAGCGCTCTACCACTGAAGCCACAACCCCAGCCCCACAGATCATTTTTAATCTCTGTACATCATGTCTGCCTGCCTCAAGCAGTTCCCATAAGATTCTTCATAAGTAACATGTTTGAAATTACCCAGAACTCTTGTTTACTAGAAATAAGGGAACTGTTTTTTTTCTCTCTGAGTACCTTCCCAAGAGAGAGAAAGGCTCCCTCATTAGAGGGGATGAGACAAGCATTTTCTCAAATGTGGACAAGTTCTAAGTGACTAGGTAGGTTTCACAGTGAGTAGAGTTCTGGAAGATGGCGGTCATAGTTTGAGACCCTGCTTTCTCTTTCCTGCTGAGAGGAGGAGGAGCACAGCCTGGCGCTGGAGCTGGAGTGGAGCCCGACATGATTGAAGCCCTGAGTTCTTGAGGCTTTATATCCAGGACATGTGACCCGTGCACACTGCTCAGAATTTCTTGGGTAAATTCTTTTTTTCCCTCCCTTCAGTGAGTTTACCAATTTGAAATAGAATTTGGTTCATTTGTCCCTGTTATTCAGTTTTAGTTCACTCCCCCAATCCTTTCTTTAAAAAAGTATTATTCTGCTTTTTTAAATGTGAAACATTAACATCATCCCCAAAGCCAAAACCAGAAAACATAAACTCAAAGAAGTTGACTCCCTCCCGGTCCCTGTATTCTGTCTCCCTGTCTCTTGTAGATAATTACTTCATTTCTCTTCTGCCCTGCCTGTTTATTTTTGCAAAAACATGAAGATATATGTATAT
>PVHX01012671.1:0-58128 GCA_004024805.1 Geosciurus inauris
AGAACAAATTTGAGAACTGCTGTAAGAGAATAAATTGTATTCTTCCCCAAAAGCTATATATTATCAAAAACAAAGCTTACCATGAAAAACAAAGGGTACTTTCAAAATTAACAACTTACTTCGCCACCAAGAACTCTGGCCAGCAGGAAAATTGTCAGTGAACCAAATATCCAAATGGTTATAATCCATGAGACCACCTCAAGGGGGAAAATTCACATAATTAATATCTTTGTACCAAATAAACCTGCTAACTTTTCAGGAATTCAGTTCTCTACCATATTGAAGATAGTTTGGCATACCCAATTTCAGGTCATAGAGAGGCTGTGTGAGTTTTTAGGTATCTTTGCATAACTTAGAAAGAATGCAATGTGAAATACAATTATACAACCAAACTGAAAATTTAGCAATTATCAATTGCCTGAGGAAACTTCAGCATTTCAAGATAAATGATAAAATACAACTATAAAAAAAGTATTCACTACTAACCTGTGGTTTACAGCATTCTGCAAGGAAGATTCATTTCTAAAACAAGTTGCCAATCTTCTTTAGAAATATTTAGTACTTCTATTTACTACACATTTATCCAAGTAGTAGGATAAAGAAGACATTTCAGATACTTTTAACTCCTCAGGTTTAATATAATGATACATGTATACATTTAAAGCTCTGCCTTATGGTAGGTATGGAAGTAACGCCCTAGTAGTAACATAAACACACTGATTACTTGGTTTCTAAATATTCTCTACTTAAAGGAACCTAGACCCCTTAGAGAAATGGTGCTTCTAGGTCAGGAGCAGAGAAAGAAGTGCTCAAAAAGTATGAACAGAAGACAACATGAAGGAGTTTCCAAAGGCTAACATTGAAACAATTTAAGCAATAAAGTCAATGATACTGGATTATATACTACAGAAAAAAAATAAACACCCATGAGTTCATACCGACATAAATAACTAAATAATTTAGTAATGGAAAAGAAGGGATAGCTGTTCCTTAGAGAATACCCACTAAAAAATGTGGAAGAAATGAAGGAAATAGAGAATTCACTATTCAGTAAATGCTACAGCAATAATTGTTGCATGTAAGGTATATCAATGCCCTTTGAGTAACACTGTGGACTCCTGACCTCCACATTATACAAGAATACGTTTGTGTTGCTTAAAGTAACTAAGTTTGTGGCAATTTGCTACAGCCACAAGAAATCAATTCAATGCCAATCCACTATGGGAGAGGTACCTTTTACTTCTCTAAAGCTTTAAAACTAGGAATGAGAGTGATGTATGTATATTATATTAAAAATATAAAGACCTTAAGGACAAAGTGATTAAAATAACCAGTAGTAATAAAAAACAAACACTGATGGAATCCTTATCATCATTTAAAATAACAGAAAAATGAATAAAAGGAAATTACATTTCAAACTTTTTACCCCATTGGAAAATCAGAAAAGGTATAGGCAGCCTTTCTGGCCACTTCTGGTTAATGTATGTAAGTAGTCCCATACATTCACTCCAATGAGTCATACAAGCTGGCGTGGTGGCGCAAGCCTGTAATCCCAGCACTTAGGGAGGCTGAGACAGGAGAATCGCGAGTTCAAAGCCAGCCTCAGCAACAGTGAGTCGCTAAACAACTCAGTGAGACCCTGTCTCTACATAAAACACAAAAATAGGGTTGGGAATGCGGCTCATTGGTCCAGTGCGCGAGTTCAATCTCCAGTACCAAAAAAAAAAAAAAAAAAAAGATTCATACAAATATTAATACTTTCTTTGTGAATGATGATGTGGAGAATTTAGAAAGCATTAATCTAAGATACACTTATTTAATTATAGAACAACCTTAGGAATGCACAAGTGAGAAATACTGGGCAAAGGTAAAGCATTACTTAAACATAATGTATTATTCACAGTTAATATTTGACTAATTTTTTGAATTTTTAAAATTTATTACAAAATAAGATATACTTACCCTAAACTGTCCATACAATGATATCATGGAAAAGAAAAGAACAACAGCCAGAGGACCCCAAAAGTCAGGATTGTCTCTCACCACTTGTCTATTAAAACCAAGTGATGGCATTGGCATCAAAACACACCGGATTTTGTAGTAAATATCCTTTAGATCGATATCCAATTCTTCCCTATAATTTTAAAATAAAAATTCTCAAAAGACATAGTTTTGAGTACTAAGTTATAAAAGAATATAAGACAAGTTTAAATATGACAGTATGATACCCAAAGGTCAACAACACATTTGCTTTTTTTTTTTTTTAATTTATTTTTTGGTTGTAGGTGGACAGAATGTCTTTATTTTATTTTTATGTGGTGCTGAGGATCGAACCCAGTGCCTCATGCGTGCTAGGCGAGCACGCTACCACTGCGCTACAACCCCAGTCCCAACACATTTGCTTTTGAAGTACTGTATTTCACTGATTCTAAGGCGAACTATCCCAATACATTTTAAAGATGTTTCAGGGGCTGGGGTTGTGGCTCAGTGGTAGAGCGCTTGCCTAGCAAGCATGAAGCACTGGGCTGGATTCTCAGCACCACATAAAAATAAAATAAAGATAGTGTGTCCACCTACAACTAAAAAATATATATTTAAAAAAAAAAGGTGTTTCAACATTTCATCATTTCTACAGCTGGGATATAGTTCACAACTGCTGGTGTCTTGTAATTGTTGTTAGCCTGGAATGAAACCAAGTGCTTCTAATATCTGCCTTCCTTTAGCCAGTCTCCTAGAGGCACAATTAATTTAAGACAACTTTTAAGTAAATTGTTCTGCTTAAGATTTTTTGGAGCCGGGCGCGGTGGCTCAAGCCTGTAATCCCAGCACTTAAGGAGGCTGAGACAGGAGAATCGCGAGTTCAAAGCCAGCCTCAGCAATGGCGAGGTGCTAAGCAACTCAGTGAGACCCTGCCTCTACATAAAACACAAAATAGGGCTGAGGATGTGGCTCAGTGGTTGAGTGCCCCTGAGTTCAATCCCCAGTACCAAAAAAAAAAAAAAAAAAAAGATTTTTTGGGATCATACTAATAATTCAGACTATAAACCTACAGGAGAACCAGTGTGGAGTTTATGTCATCAGGGGGAATTCTGTCTTCCAATACTCTACTCAGTATCAAACTGAAGCAAATTTCCTTGGTGTCACTTTCTGTATGATAGGTTATTTTTCATTCATCTTTACACTAAGGAGACTTTTTTTTTGGTGGTGGTACTGGGGATTAAACCAAGGACCTCACATATGCTAGACAACTGCTCCATGCTCATCTATATCCTCAGCCCAGAAGCAGTCCTTTGATGTCTCATTTTTTTTTAAATACTTTTTAGTTAGTTATAGATGGACACAATGTCTTTATTTTATTGCTTTGTATGTGGTGCCGAGGATCGAACCCAGGGCCTCACGCGTGCGAGGCAAGCGCTCTACCGCTGAGCTATAATCCCAGCCCTTGATGTCCCATTTTTGTCCTGTTCTGAGCACTGTACTTTTCATTAATGTAAAAAGTAACTTCATTTTATAATCTGTGGCTATAATCTGGGGCTGTGGCTCAGTGGCAGAGCACTTGCCTGGCATGTGTGAAGCACTGGTTTCGATTCTTAGCACTGCATATAAATAAACAAAATAAAGGTCCATCTACAACTAACAAAATATTTTTTAAAAAATATTACTTTCTTCGCTTTTATTTATTTATTTCTGATACCGAGGATTGAACTCAGGGTTACTCAACCACTGAGCCACATCCCCAGCTCTACTTTTTGGAGGGGGGGTTCTAGAGATTGAATTCAGGGGCACTTGACCACTAAACCACACCCCCAGCCCTATTTTGTGTTTTATGTAGAGACAGGGTCTCACTGAGTTGCTTAGCGCCTTGCCCTTGCTGAGGCTGGCTTTGAATTTGATATTCTTCTGTCTCAGCCTCCCTAAATGCTGGGATTACAGGCTTGCGCCAGCGCATCCAGCTATTTTGTGTATTTTTTAAAATTTAGAGACAGGTTCTCACTGAGTTGCTTAGCACCTCACTGTTGCTGAGGCTGGCTTTGAACTCGTGATCATCCTGTCTCAGCCTCCTAAAGTGCTAGGATTACAGGCATTCACACTGCACCCGCCTTTCTTCACGTTTTCCCCCAGACAACAATCACAAAATTTCACATAATATGAGGAAAGGTGAAGAGCTTCTACAGTTCTTCCGGTGGCAACTTTAGAATTTCTTTGAGATTTTGGATTTTTTTCAGAAATTTGTTTTAAACCTGAATTTCAACAGTAAGCATCCACAAACTCTATTTTTAAAAAATAACTTTACTTATTTTATGTGGTACTAAGGACTGAACCCAGTGTTTCACATGTGCAAGGCAAGCACTCTACCACTGAGCCACAACCTCAGCCTGAGAATTCTATTTTTTAAGACTGCACAATTACTTGAGTTAGCTGATAGACCTAGGTAAACAGTGTAGAGTACATTTGTGTGTATACATGTGTGCATACATGTGATGCAGGATCACTATTCTTTTAATTGTTTATACTCAATAGATTAATTATTGTTTATATTTTTAAAATTTCTAGTAAAATTGAAAACTGCTATTGCTTTTGACCAAAAGGGTTAGATTTTCCACAGTCTTTGAATAACATGAAAAAATATAAACATTCCACAGACTAGCTCTAAAACCAAAAATACATATTATTTTTACATACAAGAGTGGCTTGTTATCTTCAGGATCATCATCTTCAACTTCCAAAAGCCAGCCATACCCTCTTTGTCTCAGAAATGTAGTAGCTGTAGATTCTTTGATAAAATCTCCACCGAGGTTTAATTTGACATCTGGGGATGCTATGGAACCACTGAGATCTTAGGAGAAAAGAGGACAAATTATAAACCAAGGCAAAATATGTGACTCTTAACCAAGGTGAGTATATACGTAACTAAAATAATTATCACTTGACAATCTCTAAATACTCGCTATTGTATATAATCTTGAAATTTTACAGTTGATAAATATCTTACCATTTTCTTCCTTACTTTTTAAAATGCTTTTTCCAGCACCAAGGACTGAACTCAGGGCCTTGTGCTTGCTAGGCAACTGCTCTGCCACTGAGCTAAATCCCCAACTCCCTACCAATTTTTAAAAAATTTTTTTGAATATTTTTATTTTACTTATTTATTTTTTATTTGATTTGTTTATTTTTATGTGGTGCTGAGGATATTACTTATTTATTTTTATGTGGTGTTGAGTATTGAACCCAGTGCCTCATACATGCAAGGCAAACGCTCTACCACTGGGCTACAATCCCAGTCCCATTTTTAAGAAAATTGGGCTGGGATTGTGGCTCAGTGGTAGAGCGCCTGCCTCGCATGTGTGAGGCACTGGGTTCGATCCTCAGCACCACATAAAAATAAATAAAATACAGATATCGTGCCCATCTACAACTAAAAAAAAATTAAAAAAAAAAAAAAAAGAAAATCAAGGATGAAAGGTAAAAAAATACAAAAAGTTTCACAGTTGATTAGCTAGATTCTATATTTACAACAATAAATTTTAAAATTTAAATGGAAGAGATATATATATAAAATGCATTACATGATATCATTTTGGATTCTCTTCTATTGTTAATATACATTATATGCCTCAGAAAAAATAATTATATAAATTCTTTTTAGACACATTACATATGTATACATACAACCATTAGAACCAATTTATTTGCTAAAGAAAAACTGTAAATAATTGTTCTTGGCTTTTGCATGTATTTATTCAGGTATTCTTTCACTTAAATCATTGAATATCAGCCGGGCATGGTGGCGCACACGTGTAACCCCAGCAGTTTGTGAGGCTGAGACAGGAGGATCGTGAGTTCAAAGCCAGCCTCAGCAAAAGCAAGGCACTTAGCAACTCAGTGAGACCCTCTCTCTAAATAAAATACAAATCATCAAATATCTAAGTGCTTAATATATTAATGCTTTGTTCTACTAAGAGTTCCCTGCTATTTCAACAAACTTTTCCCTTTACATAATTACATCATTTAGCTTTAATTTTGGCAAAAATAAATTAAAAGTTTGAGTTTTTGAGTGTCTTTTTTGAGTCAGCTCTTATAGGAGATGAAGGGATTTAGTTATATACATTAAAAAACAAATTCCAAGCCGGGCGCAGTGGCTCACACTTGTAATCCCAGCACTTAGGGAGGCTGAGACAGGAGAATCGCGAGTTCAAAGCCAGCCTCAGCAACGGCGAGGCGCTAAGCAACTCAGTGAGACCCTGTCTCTACATAAAACACAAAATAGGGCTGGGGACGTGGCTCAGTGGTCGAGTGCCCCTGAGTTCAATCCCTGGTACCAAAATAAATAAATAAATAAATTCCATATATATATAGTCTGCACAATGTCTTAGAGATAACAATCATAATGAGGAATGGTTAAGAATCTGCTTAAAGTCACAAAGGAATTAAGAAGAAAAAAACACATTTGTAGGACTAGACAATGCAAACTAGTAAACAACCTTCTATGTTGTTAACTTGATATTCCATACTGTTAACTCAAGTCACATGACTAGAGTGGTACTTTAAAAAATAATTTGGTCGACAGGGGCTGGGATTGTGGCTCAGTGGTAGAGTGCTTGCTTCATATGCGAGAGGCACTGGGTTCAATCCTCAGCACCACATAAAAATAAATAAATAAAAATAAATAAAGATACTGTGTCCATCTACAACAAAAAAAATTTTTAAAAATAATAATTTGAGTGATGGCAAACCAGAACACTATAACAGAATTTGCTTCTTTCGAGATCATCTATAACCAATGCTAAATTATTTTTTTAAAAAATCAAAAAACTAGGCTTCTCATATACAGTATAAAGAAATTAATTTATACAATACTCTAAATTCTAGCTTGGCTTTTGAGAACTGCCACTAAAATTTTGGCTTAAGCTTCAATGAGTAGCTCAATTATGAGCCACATCCCGGTCGGGCTGTAACAACTACCGCAATTAATAATAATAGAGTTTACACTGTGAGGCTAAATTTTAGCTTAACTACTTTGATAGCAAATCATCTATGTCTTCTGTGCCCTTATTTTCTATTCCAGAATAAATACTATATGATACTATAAAGTTTTTCTTTTTGCAGTGTTAGGAATCAAACTCAGGTCTTGCCTGTGCTAGTCAGTCAATTGCTCTACCACTGAACTACACCCCCAGGCCCTAGAAGTTTTTTTTTTTTTTAAATAAGAAAGTTTACTCAGATAGTAAGGATTAAGTGCAAGTATTTTTTAATTCATTCTCCTTCCTAACCTAAAGTGTACAAAAAATCCCTGTAGATACTGTCAGAATATTGAATTTAAGTTGGACGTGGTGGTGCACGCCTGTAATCCCAGCACTTTGGGAGGCTGTGACAGAATTGCGAGTTCAAAGCCAACCTCAGCAACAGCGAGACGCTAAGCAACTCAGTGAGACCCTGTTTCTACATGAAACACACACACAAAAAGAATACTGAACTTAAAAAATTCTCACAAAATTACTTTCTGCTGCTTTGTCTTAATCTAAACTTATATTGCAAGAGGTGGAATTTAACTAAAACCCCAATTCTAATAGGTACAAAGAGTTTTTTTTTTGATTTAACAAGAGAAAGATTTAGATCAGGAAGTCACAGTGGTGACATTAGAGGTTTTGCAATTATGAGACTGGAAAGGACCTTAACAACTGTTTCCTACAATTAAAGCACTTAATCTAATTTTTTTGTTGTTTTTTGGGTTTTTTTTTTTGGTACTGGAGATTGAACTCAGGGGCACTTGACCACTGAGCCACATTCCCAGCCCTATTTTGTGTTTTATGTAGAGACAGGGTCTTACTGAGTTGCTTAGCGCCTTGCCATTGCTGAAGCTGGCTCTGAACTCACAATTCTCCTGTCTCAGCCTCCCTAAGTGCTGGGATTACAGGCTTGCCACCGCACCCGGCTCTAATTTTTTTTTCAGTGCTGGGGATTGATCCCAGGACCTCACACATGCTAGGCACTTAGCTACTCCCCAGCCCTTAATCTTAATTGTTAAAAAAGGATATATAAATTATAGTACTAAGGAATGCTGTGCTGAAGAACTACATATATTTAGCACTTTGTCATAGCATGGATGCTAGAACCTCAAAAAGGCACCTTTGAGTTGCAATTTTTTTAGTACTTTCTGTTCCACGGGTAAGAAAATAGCAAGTACACATGTAAGAATGCCAGCAACAGAAGTCTGACACCTCCCCATTGCCAAGTGTTGATAGGAAAAAGCAAGAGGAAAGTCTAAACAATTGGACATGTAGTAGCCTTTACATGTTAACAGGTAAACAATGTTAGAGAACTAAGGAAAAGATTCAGTCATTCCAGGAACACAACTGACAAATTAAATCAGAGTAAAAAGAGTTAGCTTGGTTGTCATCTCTGGGATAGGTGTCCTGGCGGTAATAAAACACTAACTTTAAATTAAATTAATTCCTTTGCATTTTGTGATAGTATAAAATATATAATATTTTGTCCCCCCTCCCCTTAGTTTTGTGTGTGGAGCTGGGGATGAAATCTAGGGCCTTGCACATGCCAAGCAAAAATTCTACCACTGAGCTACATTCCCAGTGCAGTACTTTTTAACCAGATGACCTCAAACTTGTGATCCTCTTACTTTAGCCGCCCAAGGATTATAAACATGGGCCACCAAAGCTTGGCTACTTTGCCACTTTTAAGTAAAAACAATATAAAGATAATAGCAAATATAAGTAGATTAAAAATAAAATTCATTGAAACTTTTTTCCCCCAAAAGGAAATCTTCAAAATGTTTCTTTCCACTGCTATTTAGGCTCAGAGTGAGGAAGAACATCAGTAAATTTCCGTCTTATTAAAAGCAACTTTTGGGGGCTGAGGCTATGGCTTAGCGGTTGAGCGCTTGCCTCGCATACGTGAGGCACTGGGTTCGACCCTCAGCACCACATAAAATAAATAAAGATATTGTGTTCATCTACAACAAAACAAAACAAAAAATAAAAAATAAAAAAAAAAGCAAACTTTTGAAAAATCTGCACAAGATTTACCAGTAATTCTCCCTCCCTTCCAAGCAAATGGGTAAGCTTCCCCCCATTTCTGCCCAGTCTGAGAACTGAACTTTGAAAAAGGAAGAACTATCAGTCCCAAATATGACAGTACTCAGGATGACACTTACTGACACTGATGTGTCCCTAAACAAGTTCTAAGTTTCTCTGAAAGAGTATCCTGTAATAAATATTTTGTTGGTACACATCAACTTCTTATATATGTTAGGAAGCTTTTTCTTACTCAACAAAGAGCAAAAATAAAAATCATCTAATTCCAGTTGAATATGAAATCCATGAGTGCTTTAAATCTAACTCAGAATTGATATCTGTGTAGCATAAACAAAAACAAGCACATTTGTACTGAAGAAGTAAATTTGATTGATTCATTAAATTTATTAAAAATAACATTTCAAGGGGCTGGGGTTGTAGCTCAGTGGTAGGGTGCTTGCATAGCATGTGTGAGGCAAAGGGTTCGATATTCAGCACCACATTAAAAAAAATGAAACAAAGGTATTGTGTTCACCTACAACTAAATATATATATATATATATATTTTGGTACTGGGGATTGAACTCAGGGGTACTCGACCACTGAGCCACATTCCCAGCCCTATTTTGTGTTTTATGTAGAAACAGGGTCTCACTGAGTTGCTTAGCGCCTCGCTGTTGCTGAGGCTGGCTTTGAACTTGCAATTCTCCTGTCTCAGCCTCCCTAAGTGCTGGGATTACAGGCTTGAGCCACTGCGCCCGGCTTAAAAATATTTTTAAAAAACATTTTAATGCATATATGGACCTATGAATGAGACTAAGAAACTAACACGTGTCCATAGTAATTTTGTAATTGTTAGACCTACACTGGAGCTTGATTATAAAAATTTTTTCAAAATCTTATAGTGTCCCAAGTTAATGTACACACATATAAATTATATATACACAACATTTTATATATATTATATATATAATATATATGCTTTTTTTTTTTTTGGTACTGGGGATTGAACTCAGGGGTACTTGACCACTGAGCCACATCCCCAGCCCTATTTTGTGTTTTATGTAGAGACAGGGTCTCACTGAGTTGCTTAGCACCTTGCTGTTGCTGAGGCTGGCTTTGAATATATATAGCAATTTTATTTTGAGACAGAGTCTCACTAAATTGCTGCCACTGGCCTTGAACTTGCAATTCTCCTGCCTCAGTCTCCCAAATCACTGGGATTACAAGTAGAGCCACTGTCCTCCACCCAGGTTATTTTATTCATACTACTTTGGCTGATGGTTTTAGTTGTTTTACTATTTAATATTGTTGGTACATTCTTTTTTCTTTTCTGGTACTGAGGATTCAACCCAGGGGGGCTTTACCACTGAGTTACATCCCCATCCCTTTTTATTTTGAGACTGGGGGGGGTCTCACTAGTTAGAGCCTCACTAAATTGCTATTGCTGGCCTCAAATTTACAATTGTTCTCCCTCAGCTTCCCAAGTCACTGGAATTACAGGCATGCACCACTGTGCCTGGCTGTTGATACACTTCCATATTGTAAGTAGTATTGAAGTCAACTAAATTAAATCTCCTAAGACTATAGTGGAAAGATTGAATCCCATTTTAGCATCAAATAGTTAATTAACAAATTTATTTTGATTCCTGTATGATTTTTTTCCAGTTTGAAAAATTATACATTCACAGGAATTTGCCAAGATAGTAAAAAGACCCTTCATCAATTTACTCTAATGGTACCATCTCATGTAACTATCAAAACTAGGACATTGACACTGGTACCATCCAAAGACCTTATTCAGATTTTACTCACTTTATATGCATTCATTATATGTATATATAGTTTTATGCAATTTTATCATACTTGTACATTTATGTAACGCTTTAAAACTCATGAAAACAAAGAAACTGATTTTTTAAGAAAGATAAACCTTGCTTAACTACTCCCCCAAGGAAAGCCTGACTAAGTAATTTTGTTTTCAAATAGGAAAAAAAGTTGTTCTTGAATCTATTACATATATCATATTTCACTAACATATTATGGATAAAATATTTATGATTAAACCTATATGGATGTAATTTTTTTAAAGCAGGAAATTTCTTAAAAGGAGAAACTGAAGATTGCTCATTCTGCACTACTAATCTGTATTACAAGTGATATCCTTTCTGGGGAGAAACTTCATACAAAGAGTATGAAGTAAATGGCCACATAATGGTTCAACAGAAAATTACTGTTTACTCAAGAGTACTGACAATAACTATTGAATTAGCATGTCTACAAGTTACTGATCACACTAACATACTGTGAGACATAAACATTATTGTTCTTATATAGGGGTAATGAGACACAGTTGAGCTTGAAATGCAATGTATTGAGGAGTCCTCTAAACTCATATAGCTAATTGTCAACACTTTCTTGTAGCTACCTCAAAGTCATATAAAATTTAATATTCAAAACTGAGATCACTCAAGTCTTTTTCCACTTTAATTTAGTGAATGGTACTACTACTGTCTATCCATCATTGTAAGCTAGAAGCTTTAGTATCCTTGATAGTTTCCTTTTTTTGCATGCTCCCCTATGTAGATCGTTGGTTTTACCTCGAAATTTTTTAAAAACTCTTCTCCATTTCCACTACCAGCATCAAGCTAATGCAAACTGTTAACTCCTTCCTGCATCACAATGATGTACTAACTGTTCTCTCTCCCTAGTTAGTCTTGTTTCCTTCCAATCCATTCTTTTTCATGGTACAGCAAGGACTGTAACTAGGGTTTTGCACATGCTAGGCAAATGCTCTACCACTGTGCTACATCCCCAAATCTTTTCTTTTTTTTCTTAAGATAGGGCCTTGCTGAGTTGCCCAAGTGGGCCCTGAACTTGCAATCCTTCTGCCTCAACCTTGTATGCCACCATGCCCAGCCCAATCCACTCTTTACTGTACTAGGAAGACTCTGAAAAGTGGAATTTTCATCCTATTTAAAATCCTTCAGTAACCTTCCACTGTGTTTTTGAATCAAGTACAACAATCTCTACAATGTCCTACCTACTTCTCCAGACCCATTTTACGTCCCCTTCCTCACTCAGGTCCTATGCTGTATCACACTAGGACTCAATCCTTCAAATGATCATGGATCCCTTTTGCCTCAGGGATTTTGGACCAAGCAGTTTCTTCTAACCTCAGATAATTAAATTGTCACTCATTCCTCAGTTCTCAGATGTACATGATTAAAGAATTTCTCTTTGATCTTTATGTCTAAAGTAGGTTCTTTTCAGTTCCATTATAGCATTTTCCATTATAGCATTTTCACTGTTTATAATTACATACTTATGTGATTATTTCATTAATGTCTATAAACTCCACGAAGGGAGAAACCATATGAAGATTTTCATTATTTTGCTTCTACATATGTCCCCAATACTTAAAATAGTGCCTGGCCCAAAGCAGGCAACAAATAACTGTGTGCTGGTTGAATAATTAATTTAAAAAAATATTTTAGTTGTAGATGAACACAATACCTTTATTTTTATGTGGTGCTGAGGTTTGAACCCAGTACGTCACATATGCTAAGCAAGCACTCTACCACTGAGCCACAACCCCAGCCCCAAATAAATTATTTTTAAAAATTTTCTTGGTTCTTTTTAGTTACACATGACAGTAGAGCCCATTTTGATATAATTATATAAGCATGGAATATGTCTTATTCTAACTAGGACCCAAGTCTTGTGGATGTACATGATGGTCTGAATGAATTAATAAATGGAAGGATAAACAGCTCCATATAGCTAAAATCAAGAAATGACATTATTCAAAGCCAGCCTCAGCAACGGCAAGGTACTAAGCAACTCATTGAGACCCTGTCTCTACATAGAACACAAAATAGGGCTGGGGGTGTGCCTCAGTGGTCGAGTGTCCCTGAGTTTAATCCCTGGTACCAAAAAAAAAAAAAAAAAAAGAAATGACATTAAAGGCTTTTAATGAAGCCAAAAGATAAAATTAGATTTGTATTTTGGAAATATCATCTTAGTTATGCTATGGAGCACTGATTTAAGAGAGGAGAGAATGGTCAAGAAGCTAGAGAAAAGTCTACAAATGATAAGATGGAAGACTTGAAATAAGGCAGTATTGGTAGAGAGAGAAGAATAGATGAATTAGTTATTCTGGAGCTGTTCTGAAATTATTTTATGACCAACTATATATAAGAAAGTGAGGGAAAGAAGCCAGGTATGGTGGTGCACACCTGTAATCCCAGTAACTCAGGAGGCTGAGGCAGGTTCGAGGCCAGACTCAGCAACTCTGTGAGCCCCTAAGCAACTTAGTGAGAACCTGTCTCAAAATAAAAAAAAAGGGCAAAGGATATGGCTCCATAGTAAGCCCCACTGGGTTCAATCTCTGGTACAAAAAAAAAAAAAAAAAAAAATCTAAGACTAAAAACAAATTTCAGCCTTTGACAAGAAGACCTACATCATAAACATTAAGTTGTTTCTACTTTAGTATCTTCTTCATTTTTAAAAATTTTTTTTTTTAGATGTTGATGGACCTTTATTTTATTCATTTATTTTATATGTGGTGCTGAGAATTGAACCCAGTGCCTCACACATGCAAGGCAAGTGCTCTGCCACTGAGCCACAACCCCAGCCCCCCTTCTTCATTTTTAACATCAATTAATCAATCTATCAACAAATATTTATGGATTATTTATAACACCTTGAGAGTACTATAAAGAAGTGAGATACTTGGAGGAGTTTAAAATCTAGTTGATGGTATATCCAAACAATAAAATACTATTCGGCCACAAAAGTAGGTTACACATTCATGCTGCAGCATAGATGAATCTTAAAAACATTAAGCTAAACGAAAGAAGACAGACACAAAAGGCCACATATTATTCCATTTATATGAAATTTCTAAAGCAGAACCATAGAGACAGAAGGTAGATTAATAGATACCAGGTATAGGGAAGAAGGAGGAATGAGAAGTTACTACAAATAGGGTGATGAAAATGTTCAATTAGATAATGATGACAGTTGTACAACTTTGTAAATAACTAAAAACTATAAATTTGCATGCTTTATTTTTATTTATTTATTTTTTGGTACCAGGGATTGAACCCAGGAGTGCTTAACCACTGAGCCACATCCTCAGCCCTTTTTTTATTTACAGACAGGGTCTCACTAAGTTGCTTAAGACCTCGCTAAGTTGCTAAGGCTGGCTTTGAACTTGTGATCATCTTGCCTCAGCCTCCCAAGCTGCTGGGATTACAGAAGTGTGCCACCACGGCCGGTAGAACTGTATGCTTTAAAAGGGTGAAATTTAAAGTATGTAATTTATATCTCAATAAAAATCTAAATGGGCCAGGTGTAGTGGTGTGCACTTGTAATCCCAACTACTTGGAAGGCTGAGGCAGGCAGATTGCAAGTTAAAGCTCAGACTGGGTGATGTCTCAAAAAACAAAACAAAAAAAAAAAGAGAAAGAAGCACTTGGATGTAGATCAGTAGCTCAATATCAGTAGCTCAATGGTAGAATGGCCCTGGGTTCAAACCCCAGTACAAAAAAAAAAAAAAAAAAAAAAAAACACCTGAGATGTCATACAAAACACTTCTAGCACTATAAAGCAAGCACATCCTTCTGTCACTGTATTACAATGAGTACTGTTGACTGATGATAGATGCCATAAGACTAAGGAGGTCTAAACAGGTGATCAGGAAAGTATGTAGAGGTAAAACCTGAATTTGTCCATGAGGAATGGCTGGAGAGGCAAAAAAAGAATGAGAAGTTATTGAATGAAAAAGACATGGCAGCAACTAAGGCATGGAAGATTAATGTCTCCAAAAGTTGTGAGAAAAAGGTACAAAATTTTTAAGCATGTGTTAGGCAAAAACCAAATAAAACTTTTATTTTATAGGCTAAATGTTTCTTTATGCATATTCTGTGGATCTGTATCCCATAAGATATTCCCCATAAAAGGCTTCTGATGTTCACTGTTTGGAAAACTCTGCATACTACACTTAGAGTTTCATAATCAATAATGGCATATTAAAGGCATTAAGAACTGCATCTTAAGGACATTACTTAGATTGACATACTATTTACAAAATTTATGTTATTATGGAACCATTTCCACTCTGGGAAATATTGCAAAGATACTTCTATAGATAATATAAAAGGAAGCAAATGCCAATCCAGCAGAGTGGTAGAAACCATTAGATGTTGAGAAAACAGGAAATAACTTAAGATAGTTTCACTGCAAAAATAAACTGGTAAAGTAGATCTAATTAAAGGATTTGTTAATTAAGAAAAGATCTGTGAGTAATGGTAGAGATAGAAGAAACAGGACAGGCAAAGTGTTAAAGAGAAAAATACAGAAAAGAAAGATCCTAAAAGAGGTAAGGAGAAGCCGGGCACAGTGGCACACACCTGTAATCCCAGCACTTTGGGAGAATTGCAAGTTCAAAGCCAACCTCAGCAACAGCAAAGTCCTAAAACAACTCAGTGAGATTCTGTCTCTAAATAAAACACAAAATAGGGCTGGGGATGTGGCTCAGTGGTCGAGTACCCCTGAGTTCAATCCCTGGTACCAAAAAAAGGAAAAAAAAAAGAAAGATGGAAGAGCATATAAGGACTATTTAAGGACAGGTGTGGTGGCACATGCCTGTAATCTCAGAGACTTGGAAGACTAAGGAAGAGGATCTCAAATTTAAGGCCCACATGGGCAACTTAGGGAGACCCTGTCTCAAAGTTTAAAAAGGGGGAGTTGCTGGGGATATAGTTTAGTGATAGAGCACTCCTGGATTCAATCCTTAGTACTGCCTCCCCCCCCCAAAAAAAAGGGAAAAAGAAGCAACTATAGTAATTAAAGGTCTCCTTGGGGTTAGATGCTATGTTTTACATATACCCACTGCCTAATGAGCCTAAGCCATAGCAGTTCATTGAATGCTGAAACAATGAATGACTATGTGACATTTTCTTTTCAATTGGACCTCTTTTTTTTTTTTTTTCAGGTAGACCTTTATTTTTCTATTTGTTTATATGCAGTGCTGAGAATCAAACCCAATGCCTCATACATGCTAGGCAAGTGCTCTACCACGGAGCCACAACTCCAGCCACTATGATAAAGATAAAAGTGCTTGATTAAGATAAAAGTGCTAGGTGCTACAGACTGAAGACGATACTAATCCAACGAATAGTTGGAGAGAATGTGAACAGAAACAAAGATATTCTATTTATTTGGGCAAGGGGATACCAGGGATTAAACTCAGGAACACTTAACACTGAACCACATCCTCAGCCCTTTTTATTTTTTACTAGGTGTGTGCCACTCTGCCCAGCAAAATATCTTTTTTTTTTTTTGGTACCAGGGATTGAACTCAGAGGTACTTGACCACTGAGCCACATCCCCAGCCCTATTTTGAGTTTTATTTAGAGACAGAGTCTCACTGAGTTGCTTAGGACTTTGCTGTTGCTGAGGCTGGCTTTGAATTCGTGATTCTCCTGTCTCAGCCTCTCAAAATGGTGGAATTGCAGGCGTGCGCCATGCGCCCGGCTTCTTTCACCTTTTTTCAATCCAAAGAATTCTTATTTATCTGCCAAAATATGCCTCATCTGTCTCTGCAAACCTTCTTGATCATTTGAACATTTCTTTTTTTTTAAAATATTTTTTTAGTTATAGATGGACACAATGTCTTTATTTTATTGCTTTGTATGTGGTGCTGAGGATCGAACCCAGGGCCTCACGCATGCAAGGCAAGCACTCTACCGCTGAGCTACAATCCCAGCCCCTCATTTGAACATTTCATGCAGTTCATACCATACTTTTTTTTTTTTGGTACCAGGGATTTAGCCCAGGGACATATAACCACTGAGTCACATCCCCAGCCACCACCACTCCCCTTTTTTAAAAAATTATGAGACAGGGTCTCATTAAATTGATTACAGCCTTGCTCAGTTGCTGAGGCCAGTCTTGAACTTGAAATCCTCCTGTCTCCGTTTCCCAAGTTTCTGGGATTACAGGCATGCACCACCACGCCTTGCTTGTATCATACTTTTTGTATTGTATATTATATACACTGAAATTTTTATCTGTATTTTTCGACTATTTCTCAGTAGCAGTAAATTCCTTACATGTGGTCCCTTGCACATGGAGGTCCTCCCTCTACCCCGTAAATAACATTAATAATCCTTTAAAGTTTGTCAAAATATCACCTCCATTAAATTTTCCTTATCTTCTAGTTATAAATAATTTCCTCCTCTTTTGATCTTTTATGATATCCAAAACCAGTACTTTCCAAGCTCAATGTGTTTATGACTCACCAAGGAACCTTGTTAAAATATAAATTATGAGTAAGGGAGATTCTGTATTACTAAGTACCAGGTAATGCCAATGCTGCTGCTGTTGCTAATCTGTAGACATAACTCAGATACAGAATTACTTCTCTGGTAAAAAGTGAAGACAGGATTGCCTTAAGGACTTCTACATATACTTCACACACACACACACACACACACACACACACACAAATAAAATGATACTAATACGTTCTTGCTTTTATACACATGCATTTCTTTTCTTTTTCCTTGGTACTGGGGACTGAACCCAGGGGCACTCAACCACTAACACATATCCCCAAACCCTTTAATATATATATATTTTTTAAATATTTTTTTAGTTGTTGATGGAGCTTTATTTTTTTCATTTATTTATATGCGGTGCTGAGAATCGAACCCAGTGCCTCACACATGCTAGGCAAGTACTCTACCACTGAGCCACAACCCCAGTCCCCCTTTTATATTTATTTTAAATATTTTTTTTAGTTGTTGATAGATCTTTATTATTTATATGTGGTGCTGAGGATCGAACCCAGGGCCTCACGCATGCTAGGCAAGCGCTCTACCAATGAGCTACAGCCCCAGCCTGCCCTTTTATATTTTTTAAGACAGTCTCACTAAGTTGCTGAAGTTGGCCTTGAACTCGTGATCCTCCTGCCTCAGCATCCCAAGTTGCTGGGATAACAGGCTTGCGCCACCATGCCCAGCTATACATGCATTTCATTATTGCTTTTGGATATATTTGTATAACAGACTTGAATATTCAGTATGGATTTCCCTATTTATTCATTCACTTATTGACTCATTCACAAACAACTCATGTTCTTTTAATTTGTATTTAAGAATCTTACTTTTTAGTCAGGTGTGATGGTACATGCCTATAATCTCAGCTACTTGGGAGGCTGATACAGAAGGATCACCCTTAACAACTTAGGGAAACACTGTCTTAAAGGACAAAAAAACAAGGCAGGAATGTAGCTCAGCGTAGAGTGCCCTTGGGTTCAATCCCCAGCATCTCACACACACACAAGCTTGTTTATAAGTGTGTTTTTCATTTTATAGGGGACAAAATGGAAGCTTATAGAAGCTATGTAATTTATCCATTATCACATAGCTACTCTAAGAGTTGGAATTGTTGCTGAAGTCTCTAGTTATAAACCTACTATAGTTTTAAGTTATATTGTCCAGGGGCTGGGATTATGGCGCAGTGGTAGCGTGCTCGCCTAGCACGCATAAGGCACTGGGTTCGATCCTCAGCACCACATAAAAATAAAATAAAGATATTCTGTCACCTACAACTAAAAAATAAACATTTAAAAAAAAAGTTATATTGTCCAAGTGTTATATTCCTATCGATGATGTATAAAGGAAAGCAAAAATAATTTATTCATTAAACAATACTTTTGTGACATATTTTTGGTTCCATGGCAGGTGTAGTATATAGAAAATATTAGAAAATTTTGTTTCTAAGGATAGTTAAGCAAGGTTTTACCAATGAAGGAACATTAGAGTTCAGTCTTAAATTTTGGGACAAAAAGGAGAAGACCAGGAGAGAGAGAGACACACACATACAGAGACAATACCAAGGCACATTTCAGAATAAAGGCTATTATGTGTGGACAAATAATAATGACAGGTGTCATTAAGATGAAAACACTTTTAGCTAGGTATGGTACTCAAGAGGCTAAGGTGGGAGGATCACTTGAACCCAGATTTCAAGTCCAGTCTGGGCAAACATAGTGAGACTCCATCTCAAAAAGAAAAAAAAAGGAAAGACTTGGAAAAGACTGAAAACTTCTATAAGTCAAAAACATTTATGATTAGAGAAACAGCATAAAAAAGGAAAAAGCAAGAATTTACATGACATATGTAGGAACCAGAGAAAACCCTTGGAATTGGAGAGTAAAGTGTTTACATTGGAAAAAAATAAAAATAATTCTTAGCATACTTAACACTAAGTAGCAGCATCATTACTGACATGTTGAGGATATACCTCTGCCACATATATTACTAAGTGCTCTATATCTGGAAAATTTTTGAGTTCTTGGGTACTATTATTCCCAATCTGTTTACGAAGAAACAGGGTAAGTAACTTGGTCAAAATCACATAGATATGGTAAAGCCAGGTTGCATACTTAGGATTCTTCTACACTTCAGATATACTACTATTCAATCTGTAAACATATAAGAGGCATTATGGTTTAGTGGAAAGAAACATGAGGGGACAGAAGACTAGATTTTAATTCCAGAGCCATCATGTAGAAGTTAACCTAAGTTTCAGTTTCTTTATAATATAGGAATCAAAAGCTCATCAGGATTCTTATAAAAATCTAGAGTAGGATGCTTAAAGTATTCTGTAAATTTAAACTGTACAATGTTATAAACATAAGTGTATACATACACATATGTATTACATATACACACACACATCTCCTTGGAGAAACTATGGAGAAATTTTAATAAACCTTATGAATTTTACTTACTCCAGGTTTCTTAGATTATGAATTCAATGAGTAACCTAGATATGTTATTCTGTCAGGTTCTTTTTTTTTCTTTTTTTTTAGGGCCACATTCCCAGCCCTCTTTTTGTGTTTTATGTAGAGACAGGGTTTCACTGAGTTGCTTAGCACCTCCCTGTTGCTGAGGCTGGATTTGAACTCGCTATACTCCTGTCTCAGCCTCCCAAAGTGCTAGGATTACAGGTGTGAGTCACTGCGCCCAGCTATTCTGTCAGATTTCTTTTTTTTTTTTTTTTTTTTTTAATATTTTTTTTAGTTGTAGATGGACACAATGTCTTTATTTTATTGCTTTGTATGTGGTGCTGAGGATCGAACCCAGGGCCTCACGCATGCGAGGCAAGCGCTCTACCGCTGAGCTACAATGCCAGCCCCTCTGTCAGATTTCTTAGATGCACTTAAGAAAGGCAATTCCTTGGGGAAGGAGGGACATGAAAAAATATATATATTTCACACACACACAGATGAGTTTAACAAACACCAGGTTCTAATAATCAATACAATTTTTTTTAAGTCTGGGAAATTAAAATAGATATTCCTCCCTAAGCAACTATGCTACCAAAATGTAGATGAAACAAATTTGAATAGTTTAGGTTGTTCCATTTTAATGTAAAAGGAATGTATCAGCTGTGCTCCCTATGATAGATAAAAATTTATTTTACTTTTAGTTGGATGCGATGGCGCAGGCTTGTAATCCCAGCATTTTGGGAGGCTGGGGCAGGAGGATTGCAAGTTCAAAGCCAGCCTCAACAACTTAGCAAGACCCTAAGTAACTCAGACCCTGTCTCTAAATAAAATGTGAAAAAAAGGGGAGTACAGGGGATGTGGCTCAGTGGTTAAGCGCCCCTGAGTTCAATCCCATGTACCAACAAGCAAAAGAATTATTTTATTTTTAAAATCATAACTATCACTATGTTTTAAAGCAATGCCACTCAGTGAAAACAAAATAAACAAAACAAACTATATTCACTGAGAAATCAGATTTCTACGGAAAACTTAGGTTCTTCTCTAGATTGAAATTTCTGTAGCTAAACTACTTTATTTCTTCCTATCAATTAGTAAGTCTGGTCAATGACAAGTACACGACTTATAAAAGTAAAATTTGAAAATGACTAGTAGAGAAAGATTCACGTTACTGAGAAAAAAGAAAAACATTTTCCTGTGCTGTAAAAAGTGCTCTCTCCAACACTACAAGGAAATCTGCAAAGACTGTTGGGTGGGTAAACTTCTCTGAATACTGACGTCAAACACTATAAAATGGGGGGAAAACTGGGACCCAGGCACGATATCAAATTCAACAAAAACCAAGAACTTGAGGAAAGTTTGTATTGACAAATGCCAAATCGAATCCCAGCAAAAATGTTCCCTGTTGATGAATAACAGAAGAACACAGATCTACTTTCTTCTCATTCTTTTGGTATTTCCCTTGGCCGATCTAACCATCCCTTTTCGGAGTAAATGCGAGTAATTTCAGAAATAAAACCCTAGGGCTCGATGGGTCTGCTCGAGGTGGATAAGGCACTCCAAAACCCTGCCACCAAAAGGTGTGGGTAAAGGTAGGGTGACAGAGCGACTTGACGTTTTTCAGACAGGTCTCCGCACCCTCGCTCGGCCATTCGGGGCTCTCGGGATTCACCAGCAGTCCACTTCCTGTCCATCCCCACCCGGCCACAACCGCCAGCGCAGAGAAAGACCCCACCGTGCCGGCGCCGGCAGCCTCCCGGGGACTCGCCCTAACCCGGCACAGCCTCACCTTCCGCGTCTGCTGAGGAGACAAAGGTGAAGTCCCCATTAGTGGGGGCATACGCCGGGGGCGGGCCCGGCGGCTGCATCTCGCCGCCCCTCCGAGCCCGCTGCGGTGGAGGAGGATGCAGCTGGGCCCAGGTCCCAAGGCCGCCGCGACGTGGACCCGCACGCTCGCGCTACGGTGCGGCCTGCGAGCTGAGAAGTGCAGGCTGGGACAGAGGCTCAAGACCAGCGCAGCGGGCAGCCGGGCTGCCCCGGCACTGCCCCACCAAAGTCCCCTCGGTGGCGACCGCCCAAGCACCACGACGCCGGCGCCCTGACAGGACCATAACAGTGACAACGCCGCGTGGATTGGCTCTTTGTAATGTGCTCTCCTATTGGCTCCCGGAGGAAGCTTCTGATTGGGTCTTCCTGTTGTTGATTCCGGAAGCTTACTCAGGACAGGAAGTTCATTCTGTGTTGGCTGTTTTTGTTACATTCAGGTCCATCTTTTCCAGATCTCTTTGAGTATGTGGGTTAAAGCATTTTAGGACTAGGCAGGTTTCTGAAGTTCAATCCTTCGTCTTCCATCAAGATTCAGTAATTGCCTTTAGTCATGAATTCATTGTATAGGATCTTGAGTAATTTTTAAAAAAAATTTTTTTCAGTTGTAGATGGATACAATACCTTTATTGATTGTTTTAAATGTGGTGCTGAGGATCGAACCCAGTACCTCACAGATGCTAGGCAAGCGATCTACCACTGAGCTACAGCCCCAGCACCGGGTCTTGAGTAATTTTATATATTACCTCAGAGCCTTAGTTTCTTCACCTATAATATAAGAAAATCAGATAACTATAATAATTAAAAAGAAAATAAGGACTTGGGCACGGTGGTCTACATCTATAATCCCAGCTACCTAGGAGGCTAAGGCAGGAGAATCGCAAGTTCTAGACCAGCCTAGGGCAATTGGTAGAACCTTGCTTCAAAAAGGGCTGCAGGGGCTGGGGATGTAGCTCAGGTAGAGCGTTTGCTTAGCGTATGTGAGGCACTGGGTTCGATCCTCAGCACAACATAAAAATAAATGAAATAAAGGTCCACCGACAACTACAACTAAAAAATATTTAAAAAGTGGGAGGAGGAGCTGGGATTGTAGCTCAGCGATAGAGCGCTTGCCTCGCATGCGTGAGGCCCTGGGTTCGATCCTCAGCACCACATACAGAGCAATAAAATAAAGACATTGTGTCCATCTACAACTAAAAATAAATAAATAAATAAAAATAAAAAATAAAAAGTGGGAGGAGGCTGGAGATGTAGTTCAGTGGTTGTGCGCTTGCCTTTTGTGTGCGAACCTCTGGGTTCAGTCCCCAGTACACAAATGCACAGAGCGATTAAGCTGTCAGTTGCCACCCAGAGGCTAGGGCTGTAGTCTAGCCTCATTGCTATATTGAGGGAGGCAACTGAGGCCAGAGAAGAAGGAAAGGTAGTGATAGAGTTAGGAAGGTACCTAAGTTTCCTGGCTGCTTCAGAGTGCTTTTTTCACTAGAAGGACCTGTTACCAAAGTTTATAAACACACCTACATTTTAAAATGTTCAAATAAATTATATTTAAATCCAAGCTCCATAAATGTGGCTTCCAATTGGAAGAGAGAGGGTTTAGGGATACATTATAAAACAGGCTTGGAGAAATACACAATGAATCAGCAATAGAGCAATTGACAGGCATGTCCATTAATGTGTTTTTGTTAGGTACTGGGGATTGCACCCAGGGGAGTTTAAACACTGAGCCATATCCCCAACCCCTTTTTTATTTTTTACTTTGACACAGGGTCTTATTAAATTCCTAGGGCCTCGCTAAATTGTTGAGGCTGTCTTTGAATTTGCAATCCTCCTGCCTCAGCCTCCCAAGTTGCTGGGATTGCAGGTGTGCCCATAAAGTGTTAAATGATATTTTGATAATGTTTTCTCATAAGGAGGAACAACTTGGTACTTAAAAGATGAAAAAAAAAATGTGATGGCGAAGACGTGGGGCGGGGGAGGGTTGGCAGCCTGGATCATTGTATTCCAGAGATAATTTACTGGATAATTTACTGGACTTGGGCAACTGGAAGTCATTCCATTTCTTGGAGTTTAGGTTTTGTGGGAAAGAATGGCTGCAAATGAGATTTGACAGATAGGTATAATGGAGATAATGAAATATCTGTGTGCTATTTCTACAGAGGTTTTTTTTTTTTTTTTCCTGGAAATGATGGACCCATTACAGGATTTAGAGCAGGAGAGTGATATAATCAGATATGCCTTTTAGAATTCTTAAAATATCCACATTGGGAGTGCAGAGATATCTTAAAATATTCACTTGGAGAGCAGAGACTTGTATGAAGATTTTTAGCCCTACTAAGTAATTCTTGGATTTGGGGTTATAGCTCTGGGATGGAAAGAGGAAATTGATATGAAAGACTTTATGGTTAAGAATCTATAGGCTGGGTGTGGTGGCACATTCCTGTAATACTAGCTATTCAGGAGACTCAAGCAGCAGGATCTCAAGTTTCAGACCAGCCTCAGCAACTTAGTGAGACCCTGTATCATAATGAAAAATAAAAAGGACTGAGGAAGTGGTTTGGTAGTAAAGCGTCCCTGGGTTCAATCCCCAACACAAAAATATTCTTCTTCTTTTTCTTCTTCTTCATCATCATCATCATCATCATCATCATCATCATCATCTATGAGATTTAGTGATCAATTACAAGAAATTGCAAGTGAAGAATAGAATAGGAAGGAGCCTAGGATGTATTCATGCTTCTTAGGTGCTTATAAGTGTTATTAAGTATGGAAAGAGAAGAAGAGGAGCTGGACCGGTGAGAAAGGAGAGTAATGAGCATGATAAGTTTAAGAACACATAGGTTGAACTTCCAAGTTATTCTTTTTTTGAGAGAGGGGTACCAGGGATTGAACTCAGGGGCACTCGACCACTGAGCCACCTCCCCAGCTCTATTGTGTATTTTGTTTAGAGACAGGGTCTCACTGAGTTGCTTAACGCCTCGCTATTGCTGAGGCTGGCTTTGAACTTGCTATTCTCCTGCCTCAGCCTCCCAAAGTGCTGGGATTACAGACATGCGCCACCGTGCCCAGCCCAACTTATTCCTTAGCTCATAAGGACCCAGTGCTGTGGGTAGAATTCTGAAGTAGAGATAGTAGTAGTCAACAGTGTATGGGTTTATTTTTTTATTTTTAGTTGTAAATGGACATAATACCTTTATTTTAGTTATTTTATGTGGTGCTGAGGATCGAACCCAGGCCCTCACATGTGCTAGGTGAGCACTCTGCCACTGAGCCATAATTAAAACCCCAGTGTATGGTTTTAATTACTTCAATGAGTATGGATGAGATTACCCCTAAAGAGTATGCTGAGAAGCAATCTAGGAAGGATTGGCCAGGAAAGGAAATAGGATAAGTTGCAATTTAAAATAGGATAGCTGGAAAAGGAGGCCATCTTCCCCATCTTCCCATCTTTTCATTTTAGTTTTTCTGTATTGTTACAATCTAGATGTCTTTTTTAAAAAACGGTAGTGTGGATTGATCCCAAAAATGTTTTACAACAAAGGTTTGGATACAGCCCCAAACCTTTTTATTTTTTATTTTAATACAGAACTCACCAAATTTCGTAGGGCCTTGCTAAGTTGTTGAGGCTGGCCTTGAACTTTTGGTCCATGTGCCTCAGCCTCCCAAGTAACAGTGGTGTATGCCACTGTGCCCAGCCTGCATATCTTTTTGTAAACAGAGTGTCTTATTTTTTTCTAGTGTAACATTAGCTTTAAAAAATAAACTAACCTATTATATTGAGTATTGAGTTGACACTCTTCGTAGTCACTGGTACATTTACTTTTTCATCTGATGTGCTTTCTGTTTGTTTTGCCTTTTAAATTTAATTTTGTTTTATTTTATTCTTTGTTTTCATTGGTTATTATCTGCCATTTCATTTTTTCCTTTTACTAGCTTATAAATTATATCCTCTATTTTTGTTTTCTTACAAGCTACGTACAGTGAACTTTTAACATGCATATTTAACTTATCATAGTCTAAAGTTAATAGTATTTCTACCCAGTCCCAAACAATACAAGAACCCTTGAACTTTAACTATGACAAGCCCCAAGATGACTTACATTTTTTGTCATATATTTTAGTTCTGGTTCATAGTTCTTTCTTTCTTTTCTTTTCTTTACTTTTTCTTTTTTTTTCTTTTTTTTGGTACTGGAGATTGAACTCAGGGGCACTCGACCACTGAGCCACATCCCCAGCCCTATTTTGTGTTTTATGTAGAGACAGGGTCTCACTGAGTTGCTTAGCGCCTCACTATTGCTGAGGCTGGCTTTGAACTTGTGATTCTCCTGTCTCAGCCTCCCTAAGTGCTGGGATTACAGGCTTGAGCCACTGCGCCTGACTTCATGGTTCTTTCTTCCCCCATTAAAAATGGTATTGTGTTTTGTAAAGTCAATATTTATTTATATTTTTCAAACCAGTTTTAGACTTCATTGTTTCATCTACAAGATTCCACTTTCTAACCAGGCGCGGTGGCTCACACTTGTAATCCCAGCACTTTGGCAGGCTGAGAGGAGAATCGCGAGTTCAAAGCCAGCCTCAGAAACAGAGAGGCGCTAAGCAACTCAGTGAGACCCTGTCTCTAAATAAAACACAAAATAGGGCTGAGGATGTGGCTCAATGTTTGAGTGTCCCTGAGTTCAATCCCTGGTACCAAAAAAAAAAAAAAAAAAAAAATTCCACTTTACTTTGCCTAAAGTAAATCCTTTAGGGTTTCATTTAGGGTGGGTATATTGATGGGAAAAAAATCTTTGTTTTATCTACAAATGGCTTTATTTTGATACTATTTTAAAAAGATATTTGTGCTGGGGATATCATTATAGATCAAGAGCTGTTGTTTTTTTTTTCCCTTGGAACTTTGAAGATATTCCATTGCCTTGTTTTCTGGTTGCTATTAAGAAATTAACTTCTTAGCCAGGTGTGGTGGCACATGCCTGTAATCCCAGTGGCTCGGGAGGCTGAGACAGGAGGATCCTGAGTTCAAAGCCAGCCTCAGCAACCTCGAGGCACTAAGCAACTCAGCGAGACCTTGTCTCTAAATGAAATACAAAATAGGGTTGGGGATGTGGCTCAGTGGTCGAGTGCCCCTGAGTTCAACCCCCAGTACCCACCCCCACTCTACCAAGAAAATTAATTTCTTCATGTCTTTAAAGATGATTCTTTTCTTTTCTATTTTTGGTATGAGTTATTAAACTCAGAAATGCTTAACCATTGAGCCACATCCCCAGCCCTTTTCTAGTTTATTATGAGTCAGGTTCTCGCTGAATGGCTGAGGCTGGCCTGGATCCTCCTGCCTTAGCTTCCAGAGTTGCTGGGATTACATGTATGCACCGTTGTGCCCAGCTTTAAAGATGATTTCTCTGTTTTCTTTTGTTGCTTTCTAATATGTCTTTGCCTATCTGTGTGCAAAATATGGAGACTGAAATGAGTGCTGTGGATTTCTTTTTGTTTATATTGTTTGGAATTTATTGGGTAACCTGAACCTCAAGGTGGTTGTCTTTCTTCAGTTCTTAAAAGTCTTAGTCATCTCTTCTAATATTACTCCTATTCTGTTCTCTTTTTTTAAAAATATTTTTTAGTTGTAGGTGGACACAATATCTTTATTGGTTTATTTTTATGTGATGCTGAGGATCGAACCCAGTGCCCCACACATGTGAGGCAAGCGCTCTACCACTGAGCCACAATCCCAGCCCTCTGTTCTCTTTTTAAAAAAAAATTTTTTTTAGTTGTAGATGAACACAAATATCTTTATTTTATGTATTTTTATGTGGTGCTAAGGATCAAACTCAATGCCTCCCTCATGGGAGGCAAGCGCTCTACCACTGAGCTACAATCCCAGCCCTCTCCTTTCCTTTTGATGCTCCAGTTAGATACATAACAGCTATAGGTAATATGTATGTAATGCTTAGTAGCTAACACTTTGATGGCTCTTACTATTGCCAGGCATTATGGTAATTGGTTTACATTATTGTTTTAATCTTTTTTAAAAAATATTTATTTTTTTGGTTGTATGTTGACAGAATATCTTTATTTTATTTTTATGTGGTGCTGAGGATCGAACCCAGTGCCTCATGCGTGCTAGGCGAGCACTGTACCACTGAGCCATAACCCCAGCCCCTATTGTTTTAATCTTTACGACAACCTCATGAAGTAGGTACAGTCATTTCCCCCATCTTGCTAATAAAGAACAGGGCACAGAAAAAAAAGCAATTATAAACCTAAATGCTCTGATTCCTGAATCCTAAACACAATGTCACGAAACCTTATTGTTTTTTGCCATGCTCCAGACTTTCTTATCCTGCTTTGATGATTCAGGTTTTAGTTTTGCTTTGGGTTTTTGTTTATTTGTTTCTATATGACTCAAAGCAGAATACTGACCATGATTCCTGTTTCTGGAATCTTGTTTCAGGAATTCATGTCCTGTTTAGTTCTCTAAATAATGGTTTTGTTGAATTCCAAGGAGTAGTACAAATGCTGTATTTAATTTGTTAAGCTCACTTTCATGTTGTAAACATTGTTTAAGAAGGCTAGTTTATTCAGACTAAGCAACTTTGTCTATGATATTAATTGAAACTACTTGAAACCTATGTGGGAAATACATAGCTTATTTCATTTTTATGCTTATAACTTTTTTCCTATCTCAAAAGTAATACATACTTATTGGAGAAAATAGAAAAGAAAAATTATCCTATTATATCACCCCATAGGAGTATCTACTGTTAACATCTTGGTGAAATCCTTATGATCCTTTTCCTAAGCATTTTATGTATAAAATATATTCTTCTGAGCACATTGATTTATAACATTTGTGTTTTCCAGTATCACCAGTGTCTGTCCATCTTTCTTCTTTCTTTCATTCTTTTATACTGCAGATCAAACCCAGGTCCTTGCATGTGCTGGGCAAGTACTTTACCACTGAAGCTACATCTCCATCCCTATTTATTTATTTATTTGGTACCGGGGATTGAACCCAGGGGTAGTTAACTACTGAGCCACATCTCCAACCCTTTTATATATACATATATATAATAGGCAATATTATATATGTTAATATAATGTTTATATTATATATGTATATATTATATATAATTTATATATGTAATAGGTAATTAATATCTTTTATTAGAGACATGGTCTCTCTGAGTTGCTTAGGGCATCGATAAGTTGCTGAGGCTGGGTTTGAACTCACTATCCTCCTGCCTCAGCCTCCAGAGTTGCTGGGATTACCGGTATGTACCACTGTGCTGGGCTATTTTTCTGTATTTTTAATTCCATGCTATAGAATACTTCATTAAAAATTACTCTTGGGAGTTGGGGATGTGGCTCAGTGGTAGAGCACTTGCCTGGCATGTGTGAGGCACTGGGTTCAATCCTTAGCACCACATAAAAATAAATAAATAAAATAAAGGTATAAAAAATGACTCTTCAGACATTAGTTTTCCTTCCATATTTTTGTACTTATAAATAGTACCACCATAAACAACACTGCTATTTTACCTTTGTATGTATTCACAAGTATTTCCTTAGGATAAAAATTTTTTAAAGAAATTACTGAGATCCAAGAAGGTGCAAATGTCTACAGTTTTAAAATACATATTGTTTACTTGTCCTCCAAGAGTTCACAACAAGTTATACCTATATTTATTGAGTTTATGTGTATTTCATTCCTATTCCCATACTCCTTATTGATATAATACAATTTTTTTTTGGTTTGGTACCAGGGATTAAACTCAGGGCACTCAACAACTGAGCCACATCCCCAGCCTTTTTTTTTTTTTGTATTTTATTTAGAGACAGGGTCGCACTGAGTTGCTTAGGGCCTCGCTAAATTTATGAGGCTGGCTTTGAACTCATGATCCTCCTGCCTCAGCCTCCCAAGCTGCTGGGATTACAGGTGTGCACCACTGTGCCCAGTTGAATACAAATTTTTTAAATGTGCAGTTTGATGGATGATTCATATTTTATTGTTTCAACCTTCATTTCATTGATTTCAATTAAATTTTAATACTTCAAAGCACTTGAAACATGGATAGAATCTAAAGAGTAGCTAGAAGAGACTACACACTGGATATGAACAAAAGGAAATGTTTTTAATTTTGAACTAATATCAGTGACAGAGAATGTAATATCACAATCTGTGGCATAAAGGTAAACAAGTCCAAGACCCTGATCAATTGTCATTACATTTATAGCCCAGAAATCATATGGGTGTACTTATAAAATTACTAACTCAAGGAAAACTAACTAAATTGAAAGTTCCCAGGATTTATTTAAGCATATTATGCAGTCAGTACACAAGGAAGAGCATGCCTTTTTTTTAAAGATGGGATCTGCCTATGTGGCCCAGGCTGGCCTTTGAACTCCTGAGCTCAAGTGATCCTACCCACCTCTGTCTTCCAGGTCTGCAGGTGCCTGCCACCATGCCTCTCTCTCTCCTAATTCATCATTAACTTGTTGGTTCTTTATTTTGGTAAATGGCACCCTTATTATCCCTTCCATGAAGGCCAGAAACTTGGATGTCATTGTTGACTTTTCCCTTTCCCTAACCCCTCGAGTTCCATCAAGTCTTGTTTGTTTTAACTCTCAAACAGAACTTCAAAGCACTTCTTTTCATCGCTGCTACTCTGACTCAAGTCATTACTACTGGAGAGTGATATCAAATTATGTTGTTATATTGTGTGCATGTATGAACATGTAACAACAAATCCCACCATTATGCACAACTATAATGCACCAATAAAAAATGTGGAAAAAAAAAAGTTACTACTACCTCACTTAGACAAATGTAATCACTGATTAACTGGTTAAAACCAATTAAAACCAGTGCAGCAGGTAATCTTTTAAAATATGAACACCATCATGCCACTTTCTCATTATAGAACTTTTAATGGCTTCCCATTGTATTTAAGTTAAAATACAAATTCCTGCCCATCTCCTGCCAGCCTCTCCAGCCTCATCTCTTGCCATTCTCCCACTTGCAATCAATTACCCTGGCTTTCTTTCAGTTCTTAGAATTTTCCAAGTTCTTTCTCATGCCAAGGCCTCTCTGCTTGCTTTTCTCTGACTGGAAAATTCTTCCTTGGCACTTTCAGGGCTGGTTCCATCCACCCCTGAGAGCGTAGCTTACATGTCAGCTTCCTATCGTCCTTGACTACCATGTTCATCTCTACCCTGGTTATTTCTGAGTATTTATCATAAATATGTCATTATGCTATGTCACCTTTTTTTTTTATCTTTATTTTATTTATTTTTATGTGGTGCTGAGAATAGAACCTAGTGCCTCATGCATGTGAGGCAAGTGCTCTACCACTGCACTACAGTCCCAGCCCACTTGTTTTGTTTTTGTCTTTTTGTTTTTGGTACTATTTAACCCAGGGGTGCTTTACCACTGAGCTATATCTCCAGCCCTTTTTATTGTTTTATTTTGAGACAGGGTTTCACTACATTGCTTAGGACCTTACTCAATTGCTGAGGCTGGCCTCAAGCTTCTGATACTCCTGGTTCCGTCTTCTGAGTCTCTGAGATTACAGGTGTGCACCACCACACCCAGAACCTGTTTATTTTTTAAAGAAGTGAATAAAGGCAAGAATAAATTATTGAAAACCACAGTGAGATACCACCTATCCTTTAAAATGGCTATAGTATGAGAAGACAAGGCTGAGTTCAGTAATGCACACCTGTATTCCCAGCAACTCAGGAGGCTAAGGCAGGAGGCTTGCAAGTTCAAGGCCAGCCTGGTAACTTAGTGAGACCCTGTCTCAAAATAAAAAATGAGGGGCTGGGATGTGGCTCAGTGGTAGAGCGCTTGCCTCGCATGCGTGAGGCACTGGGTTCGATCCTCAGCACCATATAAAAATAAATAAAGATATTGTGTCTATCTACAACTAAAAAATATTTAAAAAATAAAAAATAAAAAATAAAAAAAAAATAAAAATAAAAAATGAAAAGGGCTGGGGATGTAGCTCAGTGGTAGAGTGCTTCTGGATTCAATCCCCAGACTGGAAAATAATAATAATTATAGTAACTGATTGGCAAGGACTGGAGAAATTGGAGCCCTTATACACAATTCTGTGATGTCAAATGGTGCTGCCACTTTAGAAAACGGTCTGGCAGTTCCTCAGATGTGCCCTATGAACTAGCAATTTCACTACTGAGTGTACAACCAAGAGAAATGAAAACATGTCCATGCAGAAACTTGTACCCTAATGTACATAGCAGCATTTTTATAATAGCCAAAAATGGAAATAATCTAAAAGTTAATCAGCTAATGCATGGAGAAATAAAATTTGGTATTTTATACAAAAGAACATTGCTTGACAATAAAAATAAATGCTACTTGCTACAATATGTATGAAACTTGGAAACACTCTGCTATGTGAAAGAAGTCAGTTATAAAGTACCACATAATTCCAAGCCGGGCGCAGTGGCGCACGCCTGTAATCCCAGCACTTAGGGAGGCTGAGACAGGAGAATCGCGAGTTCAAAGCCAGCCTCAGCAACGGTGAGGCGCTAAGCAACTCAGTGAGACCCTGTCTCTACATAGAACACAAAATAGGGCTGGGGCTGTGGCTCAGTGGGCAAGTGCCCCTGAGTTCAATCTCCCGTACCAAAAAATAAAAATAAAAAATAAAAAAAAATAAAGTACCACATAATTCCATTTGTATGAAATGGCCAGAAGATGTTGCCTGAATGAAAATGGACATAAAGTTGTTTATTTTACCATGATATACTACTGCATCAGTCTCCTGTGGCTGCCATAATAAATGACCACCAAAAATCAGTATCTTAGGGTTAAAGTCAAGATGTTAGCAGAACCATACTCCCACTGGATGCTCTTGGAGAGAATCTCCCCCACCACTCTGCTTGTTTGTTTGTTTTTTCTTATATTTTTTTAGTTGTAGATGACACAATAACTGTATTTATGTATTTTTATGTGGTGCTGAGGATCGAACATAGTGCCTCACACTTGCAAGGCAAGTGCTCTACCACTGAGCTACAGCCCCAGCCCTCTGCTTGTTTTTTTTAACTTTTTTTTTTTTTTTTTTTTTTGCCTCTTCCAGGTTTAGGAGGTGTTAGGTCGGATCAGGATCCAAGATGTCCAATTAAAGGGACTGGTCAGGGCAGCTGCAGTGAGCAGCTGCAAAAAGGAGCAGCTAGCCGGACGCTGACAGTTGCCAGTAGACACGCCTCCTGTCAATCAGCGGGTTTTCCTGACCTATCCAGGAAGGACTCTGGCCTTCTTTTCCTGTCCCCAAGCCCTCTCCTTCCTGACCGGGGCCTTTCGAATTCTCCCTACACCAGAGCCCTGGCGCCACTCTCTCCAACATACTCTGATGGACAGGAGAGTTCAGCCCTAGAGCGTGTATTTACAATAAAGCCTTGCCCAGTGGTTTTAATTCATCTCCTTCTGGTCATCTAGTCTTTACATAATGGTGCCGAAACTCTGACCAGTCCCTTTAATTGGACATCTTGGACCCTGATCCGACCTAACAGGAGGCTACCAGTATTCTTGGTGTATGACTATTTAACTCCAATTTCTGACTTAATGGTCACACTGCCTTCCCTCTTCTGTTTCAAATGTCCCTTTGTTTCTCTCTTACAAGGACCCACCTGAATATCCAGAAATCACCCCTTTTTAAGATCTGTAACCTAATCTCATGTGAAAAGATATGACATTCACAGGTTCCAGGAATGAGCACATACTGTATTCACATGGTCATTATTCAGCCTGCTAAAACCACATTTCTACATTTTTTCTTTTTTTTGTATGTTATGTCATGTGTTATTACAAAAGTAATAAGTATTTGGTACAGAAAATTAAAATATACAGAGAAACAAAATAAGACAACTTGAAATTCCCCATAATTCTACTTCCCAGAAGTGAGCACCATTACTATTCGGTTGCCTATTTTTGCAGGGTTTTTTTCCTTGAATGTGCATTTACATATAGGTTTCATTAAAATTTAAAAGTCCAACTCAGCACAGCCTCAGATCTCACTTCCAAGAAGCCCACCTCACAAGTTGGGAAACATTACTGATACTTCCCTAGAAAATCTAGAACGTAGAAATTCACTTTGGAGAAAACTTAAATATCCCTCTGTATCAGAAAGGTGAATGTCAGAATGATCTTTTTTTTTAATATTTATTTTTTAGTTGTAGGCGGACAGAATATCTTTATTTTATTTTTATGTGGTGCTGAGGATCGAACCCAGTGCCTCACGCGTGCTAGGTGAGCATGCTACCACTGCGCCATAACCCCAGCCCAGAATGATCATTTTGAAACAAGAAGTTACACAACATTAAAAAAAAGTCCCTGTTAGTTTGTGCAAAGCAGAGGAAAGAGTATGCAAGAATGTTATTCACAAGAGAAGGGCAGAGAGATTTCTCCATTCTCGGAGCTGAGTATAAGCTGGCTTCCTGGAGTCTGTGACCACAAATGTTGAATGTGTGTGTCAGTGTGAGCTTCTGGCCATTCAAGTTCAGGAGAGTGTCCCTACACATCATCGGAGGTGTGAAGTGATACTGGTGATCCATGAGCGCTGTGCTAACCTTGCCCAGAACCCTGGTGACAGAGAGCACCCACTTGTTGGAAGTCTCCTGGGATTCAAGGTAAGGCGGTAAACATGACCTTGACTGCTGAAGCAATATGCTTTACAACCAAACCAATACATTTAATTCCTCTCTCCCTGTCCCTCCTTCTCCCTCTTCTGTCAATTATAAAAATACATATCTAATGTCCAAAACACAGGGTATCATTTTAAGCTATAGATAAATAGATAAATCAAAAACAATAGGATTGGGGTTGTGGCTCAGTGGCAGAGTGCTTGCCTCGCACATGTGAGGTACTGGGTTCGTTCCTCAGCACCACATAAAAACAATAAATAAACAAAACAAAGATATTGTGTCCATCTATAACTAAGAAATATTTTTTAAAAAAACAATAGGTTCATTAAGTTGTGCATAATCAGAAAACAAATGAGTGAATATCTAGCTCTTGTGTCTTCAACTCTCAAATACCACTTGTTCCCTACTACTACTGACACTCGTCTGTCATTTCTAAACTTTTAGTCCATGTGTCCCAATCACTGTTACTATGATTTGAAAAAAAGAAAAAGATCTGTTCAGCATTTCCCCTTTTTGAATACTCCCCTCTCACAGAACAGGGAGGTGTCTGATCTAGAGGAAACCCAGCCTCTGCTATGAAATGGGAAGTAGTTAAGAAGAAAGTTTATTCTAAAATGTCTTTTGGTTCGCTAACAAGAGGGCAACTGGATTACTCAGCCAGGTACCGAAGGGAGAGGGAATGGGATTTTTAAGTAGGTTTTAGTGCCTAATATTAAACTTTTGGTTTACATTCATTTGAAGCTTATGTCTGTTAGGTTTTCCTCCAGAGAAATGTGGTTTTGCATAACTGGCTGGATTTGCCTGCAGGGAAACCTTTAGGGCTGGTTAACCTGGTCTGCTGGGGTTTCATTGGTTGTCTCTGAATTGATTTTATTGATTTTATTGAGTTGATTTTATTTTCCAGAGCAGTAATTGACTCTGACTTGGTTCCCCTTGCTGGCCACAGACTTTCTCTCTGAGTAGGAAGAATACTTCCAGTATTCAAATGAAGATGCATTTTTAGCATCTTCGAAATCAGCTGAGATTCTTTGCTGATGATCCTGGCAGCGATTTAAATTATTTCAGCTGTCAAGTGACTGTGTGACCAACTCTGGGATTAGTTGATTCTGTTTACATGTGAATAAAGTGAACTTCATGGCTTCTTTCTCATCTTCCTCTTTTTTCTGTTCTCACTTAAACTCAGACCCAGTCTATAGAGGTCTGACTCCTCCCAGGTCCACCTCTTTTGGGGGAGGTAGAAAAGGAAGGAAGAATTAACAGTAGTTGCTACTTACCAAGTTCTTTCTGTGTGCCACTCACCACCCTTTGATCTGGGACTCTCAGCTGCTTTCTCTGCCTAGAAATGGCCTTTCCCCTTGATTGCCTGGTGGACTTTGATTTCCCTCAAGGAAAGCTCAAAAGTCACCTCTCCCAGGTAGAATTAAAAAATCCCTCTGAGGGAGCTCCCTGGAAAACTGATCTTCAACATTCATTGACCTTGACCCTCAACAAGAAAGACATCTACATTACTACCCAGTGCCAGGATACATAAATAATTGAAATAAAATTTTCATGGGAAAATACAGTGCTTATCATTTCAGTTCTATTTCATATTTGAGGGGAGGTACCAGGGATTGAACTCAGGGGCACTCAACCACTGAGCTATACCCCCAGCCCTATTTTGTATTTTATTTAGAGACAGAGTCTCACTGAGTTGCTTAGCGCTTCGCTTTTTGCTGAGGCTGGCTTTGAACTTGCCATCCTCCTGTCTCAGCCTCATTTTTTTAAAACATGGAATAGAAATAGAAAAATAGAAATATTAAATATTTCTGAAAATATGTAATATAAGTGTAACAAGTATAGAAATGGAAAAATATTTTTTAAAAATATGGAATACTTTTTAGATATTTAAGTGTTTGTGACTCACTTATTATCATGACCCACTTTCCTAAGTGGATCACTGGAAAACTGCCCTATAAAACACATATTCTTCCTTCAACAGACTCTCCTGCTTCTCTCAGCTCTGAAATCCTCTGACGCCTCACACAGAGGCCCTAGGGCCCATTTCTTTGGTTCAGAGGAAGATGAATTCTGGTCCCCATCCACTAGCTATATTTTAATCTCATTTATTTGTCCAGTAATGAAAAGTCTGACCCTAAAAACATAATTATTTGTATCTTGGCAGAATGTACCTAGTATTTTTGACATTTGAACAAATAATTGTGAACACCCCATCCTTTATGTAACATTATTTTCAATAACAATCATATAATAAAGTGAATGTTAATGGCCAGAAATTCATACATTGGATTTTTTCATTTTTCCATTTATGAAGAATTTTTAATTGTGGAAAGATATATGTAACATAAAATTTATCATCTTCATCATTTTCAGTGTACAGTTCCATAATATGTATATTCACATTGCACACTCAATCTCTAGATCTTTTCTTTATTTTGTTATTAGGAATTAAATCCAGGGATGCTTACTCACACACTCAGCCACATCTCCAGCCCTTTTTATATTTTTATTTTGAGACAGTGTCTCACTAAGTTGCATAGGGCCTGGCTAAATTGCTGAGGCTGGCTTTGAACTCTTCTTCCAGAGTCGCTGAGATTACGGGCGTGTGCCACTGCATTTTGCTCTAGATCTTTCTCATCTTGCAAAATTGAAACACTATACCATTAAACAACAACATTTCCTGCAGTTGTTGATTTTCATTTATTAAGCTTTAACTTGTTAGGCTGAAGTATCACTTCTAACTCTTTACATGCCAGACCAGAAGCCAGAAGTCAAAAAGTGTCTTGTAGCCTGGTGAGGTGACTCAGGAGGCGGAGGCAAGATTCTAGGCCATCCTCAGCAATTTAATAAATTGCCCTGTCTTGAATAAAAAATAAAAAGGGCTGGGGTTGTAGCTCAGTGGCAAAGCACCCCTGAGTTCAATCTCCAGTATAAAAAAAAAAAAAGCTGTCTTGAAGACAGGAATCAGCCGCATATAGATCACATCTGTAAACTCAGTTACTCAGTAAGCTGAAACAGTATTGTGAATTTATGGCCAGTCTGGGCAACAAGGCAAGATCCCATCTCAAAATGCAAAAACAATGCTGGGTGCAGTGGCACTCACCTGTAATCCCGGCACTTTGGGAGGCTGAGACAGGAGAATTGCGAATTCAAAGCCAGCCTCAGCAATGGGGAGGTACTAAGCAACTCAGTGAGACCCTGTCTCTACATAAAACACAAAATAGGGCTGGGGATGTGGCTCAGTGGTCGAGTTCAATCCCCAGTACCCAAAAAATAAATAAATAAATAATAAAAAATAGAAATTAGTAAATATCAGTAAAATTATAATATTATTTATATTATATGGGAATATAAATAATTTCAAAAAAGAACAAAATTGGAGAATTTATACTACCTGATTTTGTGGAGGTTGGGGAATACTGGAGATTGAACCCAGGGGTACTTTACCACTGAGATACATCCCCAGACCTTTTCTTAAATTTGGACACAGGGTATAGATAAGTGGCTGAGGCTTGCCTCAAATTTGTGATCCTCCTGCTTCAGCCTCCCAGGTTGCTGAGATTGCAGGTGTGTGCCACTGTTCCCAGCACCACTACCTGATTTTAATACTTATGAGAATACAGTAATCAAGAAAAATTAATTTTTTTCCAGTGCTAAGGATCTAACCCAGGGCCTTGTGCATGCTAGGCAAGCAATCTACAACAGAGTTATAGCCCCTTGCCCAAGGAACCTCAACTTTTTATTTCACACCATAAACAAAAATTTTCTCAAAATGAATTAACAATCTTTTTTTCCTATACCAGCCTGTTTATTTGCTGATATCTTTTTATTTATTTATTTAAATTTATTAGACAGTAGAATGCATTTCTTTTTTTTAATATTTTTTAGTTGTAGATGGACATGATATCTTTATTTATTTATTTTTATATGGTGCTGAGGATCGACCCTAGCATTTCACACATGCAAGGCAAGCGCTCTACCACTGAGCTACAATCCTAGCCCCAGTAGAATGCATTTCAATTCACAGTACACATAAGGAGCACAATTTTTCATTTCTCGGCTTATACACAAAGTTGAAGCACACCATTTGTGTCTTGATACATGAGCCTAGGGTAATGACATCTATCTCATTCCACCATCTTTCATACCCCCATGCTCTCTCCTTACCCCTCCCTCTTCTTTGCCCTATCCAAAGTTCTTCCATTTCTCCCATGCTCCCTACCCCCACCTCCATTATGGATCAGCATCCACTAATCAGAGAAAATATTTGGCTTTTGGTTTTTTGGAATTAGCTTACTTCACTTAGTGTGATATTCTCCAACTCCATCCATTTACCTGCAAATGCCATGATCGTATTCTCTTTTAATGCTGAGTAATATTCCATTGTGTATATATACCACAGTTTCTTTATCCATTCATCTATTTTTTTTAAAATATTTTTTAGTTGTATATGAACGCAATATCTTTATTTAATTTATTTATTTTGTATGTGGTGCTGAGGATCGAACCCAGTGACTCACGCATGTGAGGCAAGCGCTCTACCACTGAGCCACAACCCAAACCCCGTTCATCTATTTTTTTAAAATTTTTTTAGTTGTAGATGGACACAACATCCTTATTTATGTTTATGTGGTGCTGAGGACCGAACTGAGCGCCTCACGCATGCAAGGCAAGCGCTTTACCACTGAGCTACAATCCCAGCCCTATCCATTCATCTATTAAAGGGCAGCTAGGTTGCTTCTACAGTTTAGCAATTGTGAATTGAGCTGCGATAAACATTTAAGTGGCTGCATTACTGATTACTGTAGTGTGCTTTTTTAAGTCTTTTGAGTATAGACCAAAGAGGGGGATAGCTGGGTCAAATGGTGGTTTCATTCCAAGTTTTCTAAGGAATCTCCATACTGCTTTCCAGATTGGTTGTACCAATTTGCAGTCCCATCAGCAATGTATGAGCGTGCCTTTTCCCCCACAACCTCGCCAACACTTATTGTTGTTTTTATTCTTGATAATTGCCATTCTGACTGGCGTGAGATGAAATTTTAGTGTTTTTTTGTGTGTGTACACATTTAGTTTTATTGTAACAAAGCAACTTGTATGCTTTTAACATTTAAAACTGAGCATCATCTTTCCTTTCCAGTGAAAACAAAAAAGAAAATTTAAAAATAAACAAAATTACAATAGAGAATGTTAATTCCAAATAAGATCCTACAGGTTCTGCTGCTTCTCCCATTGAGTGGCAGGGCTCAAGTCATCATTAGGAGAGAATTTTATTTTAAAAGTGTCATCTTAAAGCTGGGAGCAGTGGCACAAGCCTGTAATCCCAACTCTTAGGGAAGCTGAGACAAGAGAATCGCGAGTTCAAAGCCAGCCTCAGCAACAGCGAGGTGCAGCGCTAAGCAACTCAGTGAGACGCTGTCTCCACATAAAAACACAAAATAGGGCTGGGGATGTAGCTCAGTAGTCGAGTGCCCCTGAGTTCAATCTCCAGTACCAAAAAAAAAAGTGTCATCTTAAACTGCAAGGATGTCGGTTAAACATCACAAACATGACAAAGGAAAAGCCATGTTGTCAAAATGCCCACTTAACCCACCCGAATATCTCAAACCCACCCTTTGCTGACCTTCTATAATCCCCCTTTTTAAAAAAATATTGTTTTAGATATTAATAGACCTTTATTTTTTATTCATTTATATGTGTTGCTGAGACTGAACCCAGTGCCTCACACATGCTAGGCAAACCCCAGCCCTCTATAATCCCCTTTTTTAAGTTTTGTTTTTTTAAACAAGAAAAAGTAGACAGATACATGTTGGTAAATGCTAACTATCCATATTCACATAGAGACACAGTGTAATCTCTGAGCCCGGTATACAAAGAAAGGAGGAAAAAAGCTAGAATTCTATGCACTACTACACCTTCCAGCTTCTAGCAGAGTGAAGGGAGCAGAAGGTTCTTCTTTTTTCCCACAGAGCAGGGTGGTGTTGATTCCATACAGTTTTTGTTTTGTTTTGTTTTGAGACAGGAAGGGATAAAAATGAATTTAGAATGGAAGAGTGTAGAGATTCTTTTCCCATTGTACTCTGCTCAAGGTATTTCCCTGCAAAGTAAGTTGAGAACCGTGGTTTGAGAAAAGAGACCTCAAGAACAGGGCGACTGAGCATAAAGGGGGAAGGGGGAAAAATGACTGCAATTTGCTCCCAGGAATTGAATTAAAAAAAAAAACAAAAGAAAAAAGAATGAAAGAAAAGAAAACAGAGGTTGGAATCCATCAGTGTTCAGTTAGTCATCTTCTCCTTCATCCTCCTCTCCTTCCTCCCCTTCATCATCATCATCTTCTTCACCTTCATCCTCATCTCCTTCTTCATCAATATCTTCCAATCCTTCTTCTTCATCATCATCATCTTCTTCTCCTTTCCCTTCTTCATCATCCATATCAGGAACCAAGTAGTACTGCAGAGGATTTGGCCAAATATCATCTTTGATGACCTCTCCTAACTCACCTGCACCTGCATCAGAATGGTCAGTAGACCAGGTAAAGCAGCCCTCTGGTTCTTCATGCTGCCTCTTCCTGCTGGCTTTATGCTGCTTTTGACTTGAACATTTCCTCAAATCTTTTCCAGATTTCCATTTGATTTCAGACTTTGAAGATGGATCGCCACTCTCATTCAGATGAAATTCTTTGGAGAACTTTATTTTCGAAGTAAGGATGTTCATCAAAATAAAAATCTATTCTGTAACTTGATTTGATATCTTCAAATTCTGTCACTTCAGCTCTGGGTAAATAATGCAGCGCCTCTTCATCTTCCTCCCCAAGCAGTGCAGACACTTGTGGATGGTTGACAAGTGTTGTTACCCAAAAATCTGGGATTTGGAAGATCAATTCTGACCTCTTCTGAAAAAATGGTTGGCAGAGTTTGTTAGATTTCTGTTCTACTTGCAATATCTCCTCACTGGCTTGTTCCTTAAGTCTATTTCGTTTTGTCCTTCATCAATATGTTCAACTGCTTCTTGTTCTTTTTCTGAGGTGTCCTTGGCCCGTGGTGGCTGGAGTTGAGCTCCTTTTTACTGACTTGGGTGGGGAGCGGTGGGGAGGGGGAGAGAAAGGAAGGTGAAGCAGGTGGGCAGGTGGCTTCCTCTCACACCACAGGCCTGAGCAGCTGCATCCAGCCGCCTCCTGTAGGCACTCATGACAAGGGAGAGGCCGTAGCGCAGGGCTTTGCTCCCTTACTAGCGCTTGGTGCTCCAGCTCGCTCCTTGCTCTCTCTGAGCTGCCTCTCCTCCACCTCCTCCTCCCAAGGGCCTTAAAGTAGTTTTAATTTGCATTTCTCTAATTAATAGAGATGTTGAACATTTTTCATATGTTTGTTAACTGATTGTATTTTTTCTTCTGAGAAGTGTCTGTTCAGTTCCATAGCTCATTTATTGATTTGGTTTTTTGGGAGAGGGGTACCAGGGATTGAACTCAGGGGCACTCGACCACTGAGCCACATCCCCAGCCCTATTTTGTGTTTTATGTAGAGACAGGGTCTCCCTGAGTTGCTTAGCACCTTGCTGTTGCTGAGGCTGGCTTTGAACTCGCGATTCTCCTGTCTCGGCCTCCCTAAATGCTGGGATTACAGGCTTGCGCCATGGCGCCTGGCTCTGATGTGCATATTTTATGTAAGTAAATTAATATGTATATTCCCCTCATCTTCTCAGTGAATTTCATAAAGGACAATAGTCAAGAGCTCATTCAAAGGATGGGCATGACTGTTATGAAGCAAATCGTGGATGATCTGTTTGCGTGGAATGTTCTGAACTATGAAGAAGTAAACATGATTTACTGTGAGAAGGTGGAGCAGGATGCTGCACGAGGGATCATTCACATGATTTTGAAAAAGGGCTCAGAGGCCTGCAACCTCTTTCTTAAATGCCTTGAAAAGTGGAACTATCCTCTGTATCAGGACTTGAATGGACAAAGTAAGTGTCAGTTGCTTGCATCTATTTCTACAAATAGAATGGACCATGAGGAGGATCCATATTCCTCCCATGACAGAGCTTCCCTCTTCATATGACCAAGCAGTGGGCTTTGGTTCATGCTAAGGAAAAGCTCTCATTTTATCACTTAGGTTACATGAGATGCAGTCATAGAGGTTGTCCCCATAAGGAGGATGCAGAAGCCAAGATATAGAAACTGAAGGATATGGAAAATGACAACCTCCAAAACAGAGTGAGCTGGGAGGGAGAAGGAGGAAGAAGCCAAACATCAGTCCTTTCCCAGTGACAGTACAATGACCCCTGGAGGAAAAAGATAAACTCAGGACCCTCCATCCTTGCCCAGTAAAAACAAGTCTCAAATTTTTACAACCTCTTTCCTGAATGCCAAACTGACACATTCTGTGGAAGAGGTTAAGTCAGCTCTCAGTGTAACATATAAAGTCCCAGGTCCCTTCTGTAACCAGGGGCCATTTTCTACCCAGAAAGTGAGCCCCTCTGATGCCTGACTCCGCTGGTGAATAAAAGGCACTGCTGATCCATGAAGTCTGCTCCCATTCCGGTTATTTGTGCTTTCATTATGGTGCCAAAATTGTTTTGGTTATTTTGCTTACAGAAGCCAAATAAGTAAACCCAAAGCCAGGAAAAAAAAGACTTAGTATCACTTCAAAGCATAACTGGACCATAAATGCAGTCATAAATTCCTTGATCTACCTATGGGTGAGCAGCCCAGCTGACTACTTTCTCCATGATCTGAGCACCGTGGTAAAGACCACCTAACTGACTCAGGGAGAATGATCCTGCTTTACATGAAACAGTAATTTTAATTCCTTTAAATAAGTAGCTTATGTCATGACAGATTTTAATCAAAGTTAAGGCCTAGTCAGCTGGAAGTTGCCCCTAACCACCACCCTCAGCCAAATCTTCCACTTTCCTTAATCCAAACACAGCCTCCTGCATTTCCAATCAGCTGCTGTATCGTTTGGTGGCAGAAAGAAATAAATGGAATGCCAAAGCTGGGAGGAGGAAAGAGGTGCCAGGGGATTGCAGCAGGAGACTTGGAGCACTTTGTGCAGGCTCAAAACTGGGGAAGGGGCCTGGGATTATAGCTCAGTGGTGGAGCACTTGCCTCATGTGAGTGAGGCACTGGGTTTGATCCTCAGCACCACATAAAGATAAATAAAATAAAGATATTATATCCATCTACAACTAAAAAAAATTTTTTTAAAAACCCTGGGGGAGGAAACGAAAGCCACCTACATTACTCTGCATCAGCACCCCCTCCTCTCCTGAACTCCAGGATTTGAGGGTACACAGAATGGTGGCCTCTCTAACATCATCTCTTCTCTAACAGGTCTTTTTCATCAGCTGTCAGAAGGAGACTTAGATGATTTGGCTCAGGATTTAAAGGACTTATACCATACTCCCTCTTTTCTCAACTTCTATCCCCTGGGTGAAGATATTGATATTATTTTTAATTTGAAAAGTACCTTCACAGAGCCAGTCCTTTGGAGGAAGGACCAACACCATCACCGTGTGGAGCAGCTGACCTTGAGTGGTCTGCTGGAGACTCTTCAGAGCCCATGCATCGTTGAAGGGGAATCGGGCAAAGGCAAATCCACCCTGCTACAGAGAATCGCCATGCTCTGGGCTTCCAGAGTGTGGGGCCCTAACCAAGTTCAAATTTGTCTTCTTTCTCCGTCTAAGCAGAGCCCAGGGTGGACTCTTTGAAACCCTGCGTGATCAGCTCCTGGATGTGCCTGACACAATCAGGAAGCACACCTTCATGGCCATGCTGCTGAAGCTACGCCAGGGGGCTCTTTTTCTTCTGGATGGCTACAATGAATTCAAGCCTGAAAACTGTCCAGAAATGGAAGCCCTGATAAAGGAAAACCACCGCTTCAAGAACATGGTCATTGTCACCACCACCACTGAATGCCTGAGGCACATCAGGCAGTTTGGTGCCCTGACTGTCGAGGTGGGGGATATGACAGAGGACAGTGCCCAGGTTCTCATCCGGGAAGTGCTGATTAAGGAGCTTGCTGAAGGCTTGCTGCTCCAAATTCAGAAATCCAGATGCTTGAAGAATCTGATGAAGACCCCTCTCTTCGTGGTCATCACTTGTGCAATCCAGATGGGTGAAAGTGAGTTCCACTCTCACACACAAACCACACTGTTCCGTACCTTCTATGATCTGCTGATACATAAAAACAGGCACAAACATAAAGGCGCAGCTGCAAGTCACTTAACCCGGAGCCTAGAACACTGTGGAGACCTGGCTCTGGAGGGGGTGTTCTCCCACAAATTTGACTTTGAACTGGAGGATGTGTCCAGTGTGAATGAGGATGTCCTGCTGACAACTGGACTCCTCTGTAAATACACAGCTCAAAGGTTCAAGCCAAAGTATAAATTCTTTCATAAGTCCTTCTAGGAGTATGTAGCGGGACGCAGGCTCAGCAGTTTATTGATGTCTCTCAAGCCAGAAGAAGTCACCAAGGGGAACAGTTACTTGCAAAAAATGGTTTCTATTTCAGACATTACATCCCTGTATAGCAGCTTGCTCCTGTACACGTGTGGTTCCTCTGCTGAAGCCACCAGGGCTGTCATGAGACACCTTGCCACTGTGTATCAACATGGCAGCCTGCTAGGGCTTTCCATCACCAAGAGGCCTCTCTGGAGGCAGGAATCTATGCAAAGTGTGAAAAACACCACTGAGCAAGAAATTCTGAAAGCAATCAATCTCAATTCCTTTGCAGAGTGTGGCATCAATTTATTCCATGAGAGTATATCTAAATCAGCCCTGAGCCAAGAATTTGAAGCTTTCTTTCGTGGTAAAAGTTTGTATATCAATTCAGAGAACATCCCTGATTACCTATTTGACTTCTTTGAACACTTGCCTAATTGTGCAAGTGCTCTGGACTTCATCAAACTGGATTTCTATGGCAGAGCCTCAGGTTCACAGGACAAGGCTTCAAAAGATGGAATCCACATGGAAGAGTCCTCAGACACCTACATTCCCAACCGGGCTGTGTCTTTGTTCTTTAATGGGAAACAGGAATTCCAGACTCTGGAGGTCACACTCCGGGATTTCAGCAAGTTGAATAAACAAGATATCAAATACCTGGGAAAGATATTCAGCGCCGCAGAAAGCCTCAGATTGTCTGTTAAGAGATGTGCTGGTGTGGCGGGAAGCCTCAGTTCAGTCCTCAGCACCTGCAAGAATATTCATTCCCTTATGGTAGAAGCCAGTCCCCTCACCCTAGAGGACGAGCAGCACATCACATCTGTGACAAACCTTACAACTTTGAGTATTCACAACCTTCAGACTCAACAGCTGCCAGGTATTGCACACACGAGCAGCTTAAGCTATAGCTAAGTCTGGTTGGGTACTCTGGAAATACTAGATATCATGTAGTTTTGTTTTCAGTTTTCCAATAGTTTCTAGCAGGTATCAGGACTTAGAATGGTGGTGAGAGGGCTGGGGAGAGAGGTCGATGTAGGGGGAGGAATGTCAGGGAAGATTCCCAGAGCTGAAAAGTTTTATATATATAGAATAAAAAATCATATATTATAAAATATATTTGTTATCTAGTACATATTGTTAAAATAAAATCTACTAATTATTAAATACATATTTTTATTATTTAAAAATATGTAAAATATATAAGGTAGGCAAAGCTTGTCTTCAGCAAACCCTTTCCCCCCATCAGCATCCCCATCTCTACCAACACCCACTGTTTCCCTGCCAACTGGCACCTTTCTCCCCTTCAAGTCTTGGAGGAAATCTAGCCTGTAAGTTAATCATGTGTAGAAGCTAATGACTAATTGTGTTTCCTAGATACTCATCTAGGAAAGTGCAGAGTATATCTTGCCCCATTGTTACTGCAAGTATTATTTATTTAGAAAAAAGATTTTGGGGGCTGGGGTTGTGGCTCAGTGTAGAGCACTTGCCTAGCATGTGTGAGGCCCTGGGTTTGATCCTTAGCACCACATAAAAATAAAAAATAAAAATATAAAAGGTATTGTGTCCATCTACAACTAACTAACTAAATAAATAAAGATTTTGGGAGTAGATACTGTCCAACATGAAGAAATTTCAGAGCCCAGGTACTTACATATGGGGACAAGGTTTCTGGGTAAAGGGGAATCTTCTTCAAATTCCAAATAACACTAGAGGTGAGATCTTCCCTGCCTGTGTAGAACAACGCTGTTAACAGAGCAGAGCTGCTGGAAAGGGTGAAGCTGCAGCCAGCAGGAACCTTGTTCTGCTTCACTGTTTTCGGTCATAAGTAAGGGTTCCTGTCCAGCTCTACTTCATTTGCTACCACAAAGAGGAATTGTCTATGATGTTTAGAATCTAGAATATTTTTGTACAGATATCTTTGCTATCTCCCTCTCAAAGCAGGAATGCCTTCTGTAGGATTCCAAATGTCACCTAGTCACCTAGACTTTATTAGATTATCTTTAGTGCCAGGAAACAACCACCTCTCTCTCTCTCTTTTTGGTACCAGGGATTGAACTCAGGGGCACTCAATCACTGAGCCACATCCCCAGCTCTATTTTGTATTTCCTTTAGAGAGAAAGTCTCACTGAGTTGTTTATCGCCTTGCTGTTGCTGAGGCTGTCTTTGAACTCGCCATCCTCCTGCCTCAGCCTCCCAAAGTGCTGGGATTACAGGTGTGCACCATCACACCCGGCAAAGACCATCTCCTTTTGCCAGTTTTTCTTTTACAATGGTCTTGCAAAGTTGTCATTTCTGTGCTGAATTTGGCCTACAGCGTCTTTAGAATTTAAAAATTAATATATATGTGTGTGTATGTATGTATACATATATTAGCACATAGTAATTGTATATGCTTATGGGGTATACAATATGGCATTTCCACATATATAAACAATGTATAATTAGATTTTTAAAATGTCTGCCAATACTGTGCTCTCAATTCTTTTTTTTTTTTTTTAAATTTTTTTAGTTGTAGATGGACACAATATCTTTATTTTATGTATTTATTTTTATGTGGTGCTGAGGATCGAACCCAGTGCCTCACGCATGCAAGGCAAGCGCTCTACCACTGAGCTACAATACCAGCCCTGTGCTCTCAATTCTTAAAGTTTAATTCATTTTGGGGGTTACATGTTCACTTGGTCCAATATATAAAAGGACCTACAATAAAAAGTCTTCTTCCTGCCCATGTCTTCTAGCTATGACCACCCTCTTTAGCAGAGTTACCAGCCTTTTGAAGTTAGGAGATATCATGAAAATATAGATTTCTCATTTCTCTTCAAATTTGTTAGATTTGCCACTGTGTGCTCATATCCTTATAGGGAACAATTGGTCAAATCCACATTAGCCACTTCTGCATTCCTTGGACAAAACATGGGTACAGATTCCACCTGTCCTACTTCTTTTTTTTTTAATATTTTTTTTAGTTGTAGGTGGACACAATATATTTTATTTATTTTTATGTGGTGCTGAGGATTGAACCCGGTGCCTCATGCATGCAAGGCAAGTACTCTACCACTGAGCCACAACCCCAGCCCCGCTACTTCTTATAATAGCATCACTTCCTGCCCTTTTTTGAAATTTTACTTATGGTTTATGCAGTAAGGTTTTCATATATATCTTTAAAAGTGTGGAATTCCTAGATCAAAAGGGCCAATCTGAGAATGAAATTATATACATCATTCATAACATGCAAGGGCCCTTTGCAAAAACAGATGTAGATTAAAGAAGGGCTAATGACAGGGGTTGGAAGGCATATCCCTAGGGAACTACATAGTCCCTTCAGCTTTCCAAAGTTGATCTTCAACTTCAAGAACTGCCCTTGCATAGCATTTTTCTTAAAACTTCATGTGTTTTATTTATCAATAATAAATCACAAACCTTAAAAATTCACAATTTAGGGCTGAGGATATAGGTCAGTGTTGGAGTGATTATCTAATATGCACAAGGCCCCAGGGACCTTGTTTGATCCCTAGCACTGAAAAATAAAATTACAATTTCTATTTAATATCAAGATTTTTTCCAAGAAAAATTTCAACTATTGCACTTGGAAATGGAAACTCAGATCAGAATATATAATCTATCTAAAGATTCATTGAAGAATACAAAAAGCAATAGACACGGACAGGTATGGACTCACATGCCTATAATTCCAGAGACTGAGAGAGCTGAGGCAAAAGGATTTTAAGTTCAAGGTCAGCCTCAGCAATTTAGTGAGGCCCTAAACAACTTAGTGAGACTCTGTCTCAAAATAAAAATACAAGCCGGGCGCGGTGGCTCACGCTTGTAATCCTAGCACTTTGGGAGGCTGAGACAGGAGAATCGTGAGTTCAAAGCCAACCTCAGCAAAGGCGAGGCGCTAAGCAACTCAGTGAGACCCTCTCTCTCCATAAAACACAAAATAGGGCTGGGGATGTGGCTCAGTGGTCGAGTGCCCCTGAGTTCAATCCCCAGTACCAAAAAATAAATAAATAAATAAATAAAATAAAATAAATAAAAATACATAAGTAAATATAAAGGGCTTGGGATGTTGCCCAGTGGTTAAGTGCCTTTGGGTTCAATCCTGGCACCAAAAAACAAAACAAACAAAAACTTCTACTAAGATCTTGGTTGGTATTATATTAAATCTATTGAGTAAGTCAGGGAGAATTAATATCTTTATCATGTTGAGTCTTCTAAGCCATGAGTGTGTTTTCTCTTTCCATGTATTTAGATCTTGCTTACTTTTATCACCATCTTATAGTTTTCAGCATACAGAGCCTGCACATGTTATTAGATTTATACCCAAATTTTTCATTCTTTTAGAATCATTTTAAATGGCATTAAAATTTTGCTTTGGTTTTCAATTGTTGACTACTACTATTCAGAAATACAATTAATTTTAATGTCTTCATCTTATATTTTGCTCCTCTGCTAATTTACTTACTAGTTCTATGAGGTATTTGTTTTTGTAGATACCTTGAAATTTTCATTATAGACAATTATCTCATCTACACAAAAATAGCTTTTTTTCCCTTTCTGATCTGTATTTCTTTTATTTCATTTTCTTGCCTTATTGCATTGACTAGGATTTGTAGAGCTATGTTGAATTGCAGTGGTGAGAGCGAATGAACTTTCTGCTTTGTTCTTGATCTTAGGGAGAAAGCATTCAGACTTTCACAATTAAATATGATGGTAACTGTAGTCTTTTGCCATTTTTCAAGTTGAAGGTTTCTTTCTATAGGTTGCTAGAATTTTTATCATGAACAGACATTGGATTTTGTCAGTTGTGTTTTCTGAATCAATTTATATGATCTCGTAGTTTTCTCCCACAGACTATTAATATTATACAGATTAATATCTAACTACTGAACCAGCCCTGCATTCCTGTATGAAGCCTGCTTGGTAGTAGTGTAATAATATTCTTTTTGTGTAAGATTGAATTCCACTTGCTCTTTTTTTTATATATATATTTCATTAGTTGTTGATATTCATTCATTTATTTATTTATATGTGGTGCTGAGAATCGAACCCAGTGCCTTACGCATGCTAGGCAAGTACTCTACCACTAAGCCACAACCCCAGCCTGTCCACTTGCTATTTCATTGAGGATTTTTAAATAAATACTTTAGTTGTAAATGAACATAATACCTTTATTTTATTTATTTTTATTTGGTGCTGAAGCTCAAGCCCAGTGCCTCATACATGCTAGGCAAGTGCTCTATCACTGAGCTACAACCCCAGCCTCCTCATTGAGGATTTTTGCTTCTGTATTCTTGAATGATATTGAAGTTTTCTTTTCTTTCTTTCTTTCTTTTTTTTTTTGGTACTGGAGATTGAACTCAGGGGCACTCAACCACTGAGCCTCATCCCCAGCCCTATTTTGTGTTTTTTATGTAGAGACAGGGTCTCACTGAGTTGCTTAGTGCCTCACCATTGCTGAGGCTGGCTCTGAACTCGTGATTCTCCTGTCTCAGCCTCCCAAAGTGCTGGGGTTAAAGTTTTATTTTCTTATACTGTCTTTCTCTGAGTTTCATACTAAATTAATGGTGGCATCATAAAATGATTTGGGAAGCTACTCCAGAGGCTGAGACAGGCAGATTGCAAATTTGAGACTAGCTTCAATAACTTATTAAGACCCTGTCTTAAAAAAAAAAAACAAAGAGCCGGGCGCGGTGGCTCAAGCCTGTAATCCCAGCCCTTAGGGAGAATGAGACAGGAGAATCGCGAGTTCAAAGCCAGCCTCAGCAACAGCGAGGTGCTAAGCAACTCAGTGAGACCCTGTCTCTACATAAAAAAAAAAACAACACAAAATAGGGCTAGGGGTGTGGCTCAGTGGTCGAGTACCCTTGAGTTCAATCCCTGGTACCAAAAAAACAAAAACAAAAACAAAAAAACAGAGGTTGGAAATATAGGTCAGTGGTAGAGTACCCATGCATTCAATCTCCAGCACCCTCCCCCCATAAGATTTGGGAAGTGTTTCCTATTTTCTGGAACTGATTGTGAACTTCGAATGTTTGGTAGAATCTGCAAGTGAAAGTATCTGTTTCTACAGATTCTTTCTTTCTTTTTCCTTTTGTAGTGCTGAGGATTGAAGCCAAAGCCTCATGCACGCTAGGCACCTGCTGTATTGCTGAGCTACATGCTCAGTCGCAGATTTCTCATTTGTTTTGAAAATTTGAAATTACAAGTTCTTTAATAGCTATTATCAGACTCTTCAGATTACTACTTCTATCTTAGATGAGTTTTGGTAGTTTGTGGTTTTCATGGAACTGAACCATTTCATATATGTTATCCAATTCATATATGTAAGTTTGCTCATATTATTCTATAACATCTGTAGTGTCTAAAGTGAGATACCCCCTTTTATTTCTGATATTGGTAATTTATGGCTCTCTTTTAATTTGTCAGTCTTGTTAGAAATTTATCAATTTTATTGACCTTTTCAAAGATCCAGCTTCATTGATTGCTTTCTATTGTTTGTGATTTTGTTAATTTCTACTCTTTTTTAAAAAATATTTTTTAGTTATACATGGACACAGTGTCTTTATTTTTGTTTTACTTATTTTTATGTGGTGTTGAGGATTGAACCCAGTGCCTCACATGTGCAAGGCAAGCGCTCTGCCACTGAGCCACAACCTCAGCCCCTTGATTTCTACTCTTATTTCCTTTCTTTTTCTTGTACAAAGTTTATTTAGTTTATTTTGCTCTCCTTTCTGTAGTCTCTTTAGTCTAGGTTGTTGACTTGAGACTTTGTTATTTCCAGTTACAAGCATTCAATACTATAATCCTTCCTCTAAGCAGAAGGTTTTTATTTTTATTTATTATTAGGCTGAAGTTTTTTTTTTTATTTTGTTATTTGTTAGATTTTATTATTATTTCTGTATTATTCAAAATATAGCAACTCAGTGGTAGAGTACTGCCTAGTAAATACACACATACTATATATATGTGTATGTGTGTATATATATATATGCATATATATATATATATATAATCTAATTTTGCTTGAGAATTCCTCTTTGACCCATGGTTATTTACAGGTGTGTTGTTTTATTTACAGGTGACTAGAGATTTCCCTATTGTCTTTCTGTTATTGGTATCTAGTATAGTTCCATTATGTTTGGGAAGCATGCTTATAATTAAGTACAATGCTCATCTCTTGATCAAAAATTACATTTCTGTATCAATATCATGAGTATTTTTTTATATTTATTTTTTAGTTGTAGATGGACAGAATATCTTTATTTTATTTTTCTGTGGTGCTGAGGATCGAACCCAGTGCCTCCCACATGCTAGGCGAGCACGCTACCACTGCGCCATAACCCTAGCCCCTCATGAGTATTTCTTGCCCATAGTAAAAACTAAAATCTTCTGATTGGTAATAGAAATGACAGTGATAGCCAGGCCTGGTAGTACATGCCTGCAATCCTAGCAGCTTGGGAGATTGAGCCAGGATTATAGCAATTTCAAAACCAGCCTCAGTAATTTAGTGAGGCCCTAAGCAACTTAGCAAGACCCTGTCTCAAAATTTTAAAAAAACAAAAAGGATGTAGCTCAGTGATCGAGTACCTCTGGGTTCAATCTTTGGTACTAAAAAAAAAAAAGAAAGAAAAAAGAAACGACATAGTAAATAATAAACAATGTCAGCTGGACACAGTCCAATCTTTATTTTTTTGGCAGGTGGTCTGATTGACAGCTTGGGTAATTTGAAGAACCTTGTGAAGCTGGTACTGGATAACATTAAGATGAATGAGGAAGACGCTATAAAACTAGGTCAGATTTTGTTTTCCCTAAATTTTTTTCCTAATTTTTTAAATGTAAGTATGATACTAAGAATAGTCAGTGCAAGCCCCTGGCACTGGCTGCACCCACGTGAGGCACTGTTTTATGGACTGTGACTATACTGGTTTCCCTAGACATTTCCCACACTCCCGCTACAATCCTTCAGCACTGTTTTATTCAAACAGTACACCACCCGACTGTCACCTCTTCAGAGGAGACAATCACAGGACGGGTTTTTAACTCCCCTCTCCCTGGCTGAAGGGCTATTTTTTATTTAAGGTGATATAAAAAGGTTTACACTGTGGTTTCATAAGTAAAACTTCATAAATGAAATAAGATGCAGGAAAGAAGGTGGAACAAGAAAATTTGGGGGACACAAGCAGAGCCCATGACTTGTCACGGAGATCCAGGCCCTCAAGGATAAGGGGAATTCCTGTTGAAGCAAATTTTCCCCAATGTCCTTTCTCTCCCTCTCTCCCTCTCTCTCTCTCCCTCCCTCCTTCCCTGAGCAGGGAAATGTTCCCCTTTTCCTTCAGCAATGTTCTCTTTCATTCTGCTTCCTGCCCGAAGATAATTTCAGTCCTCTAATTCAAATATGGCTGACACCTTTCCTTATGCAGGATCCCTGAGAAAATCAATTAATCCAATATCCAATAAACTGTTTGCTGCATGTTTATGAATTGGACAGATCATCAAAGCTGGAAGGAGCCTGAGAAAATTTCCTGGAAACTAGAATGACATGGGCAATGACTTACCTATGGTCTCACAAAATGGTAGAAAGGGTCAAAAATAGTCTGACTCTGCTATTAAGAAATCAAAATCTGGGGCTGGGGTGTGGCTCAGTGGTAGAGCGCTTGCCTAGCATGCGTGAGGCACTGGGTTCAATTCTCAGCACTACATATAAATAAATAAAATAAATAAAGATCCATCAACAACCAAAAAAAATTTAACAAAAAGTAACATTATTAAAAAAAAGTAAAATAAAGGTATTGTATCCATCCACAACTGAAAAAAAATTTAGGAAAAAATCTGAACTTGAGCAAACCAATCTAATTATGTTAGTAATAATCAAAACTATTAAGAGTTACTGTGAGCCAGGTGCAGTGGTGCATGCCTATAATTCAAGCAGCTTGGGAGGCTGAAACCCGAGTTCAAAGCCAGCCTCAGCAACAGCGAGGCGCTAAGCAATTCAGTGAGACGCTGTCTCTAAATAAAATACAAAATAGGGCTCAGTGGTTGAGTGCCCCTCAACCAAAAAACCTACCCCCCCAAAAAAAAGAGTTACGTGAAGTAACATAATAATAAATAAAGATATTGTGAAAAAATTCATTAAAAATAGTTATAAGAGTATACATTGAAATGCATTAAAATACTACAGTTCTTCTTATGCTACTGAGAGAATGACCTCCATAGAAAGGACTTGAATGGTTTGGGAGATTGGAAAGTGAGGATTTAAAGAAAAACAACTCTAACTCTCAAGGTAACTTGAGGCCTCTCTACAGAAAGAGCATGGAAAGGTCTCTGTGCAGTTCTTCTTTGCCCTCTTTTCAGTCCATTAATCTATGTTTAAATCAAATTGACTTGGTATCCTAATGTATTTCCTTTCAATCTTTTTGCAGCTGAAGGTCTGACAAACCTGAATAAGATGTGTTTGTTTCGTTTGACCCACTTGTCTGACATTGGGAAGGGAATGGATTATATAGTCAAGTCTCTGTCAGGCCAACCCTGTGACCTTGAGGAAATCCAATTAGTTTCCTGTTGCCTCTCTGCAAATTCTGTGAAAACCCTAGGTAATCATTATCTCCATTACCTGAATGAGAACTGTGTAACAGAACATGTGAGACTTTTATACTAATGCACACTTAATCTTACAAATGGAAATTTACTTTTAAAAGAAACTGGAGCTGGGCGCGGTGGCTCATGTTTGTAATCCCAGAACTTTCGGAGGCTGAGACAGGAGAATCGCGAGTTCAAAGCCAGCCTCAGCAAGGGTGAGGCGCTAAACAACTCAGTGAGACCCTGTCTCTCCATAAAACACAGAATAGGGCTGGGGATGTGGCTCAGTGGTTGAGTGCCCCTGAGCTTGATCCTTGGTACCAAAAAAAAAAAAAAAAAGAAAGAAAGAAAGAAAAAAAGAAACTGGAAAAAATGATAAAGATACTTAGGTATTGTCCATCCTGTTTTTAATGATTTCTATATGATTAGAATTAAAATTAATTATTGATGGATGATAGGAGAGAATTACAGAATAGTTGAAGATGTTGTAACAGTGAGAGAAGGTAAAAAGGAAGAAAATAGGAAATAGTTTGAAAAGATGTTTGTTTGAAACTTAACATACATCCTGTCATCTAACTACTGCCCATTAAATACTTAGATGAAGGGATAAACAAATGATTATAAAGTAGGAACATAAGATTTCTTTAAATAATCTCTGGCCTTGGATTCTTACCCATTGCCCTCTTGAGATGGAGTTAATGTGCATTAATGTAAGAGTTGAGTCTTTGGAGTTCCTGAAGGGTATGCATACTGACTAGGGAGAAATCTTTCCATATTTATGGGTAAACTGTTCAGTTCAGATGTTTTAAACTTTCAATTTTGGAAAAAAAGATGGTGTAACACTTTTAAAATCAGTCCATAAAGATTACAAGAAAGCCATTTGTTTACAAATATAAATTTACAGTTAGAGAAACCCATGATTAGGGCTAGGGGTGTAGCTCAGTGGTAAATTACTTGTGTAATATATGTGAGAAGCTGGGTTCAATCCTCAGCACTGCAAACGAACAAACCAACCAACCCATGGTTGGAAAAGGCTATACAAATACTGGTAACATGAGAAGGATGAGCATATTCTTTTATTTCTCTTCTTGCTACTAGGAAGCAACCAGCTTAGAAGTGAAAAAGAGCAAATGCATATATCTGTGAACCCTGTCTAATTTATTAAGAAGAGATTGTTTGAAGTAGTCTTCAAACAGAGTAGGAAAACCTTCATCTAGATTAAACAAACATGATAAATTTATGAATTAAAGAAAAGAAAAACATTTCTTAGCTACAGTGATATTGATATATATTTGTTTGCATGCAGAGTAGTTTTTTGTATTTTTTATCTCAACACATTTGTCTTTGTTGTTAAAATATATATCTCATAGTGAGCATAGAGTTGGTCTTTTTTTTTCACTTGTGATTATCCCTGCCTTTTATTTGGAGTGTTTAGTCCATTCACACTTAATATACTTAAGTGTGGATGGATGTACACCTGCTACTATCCTATTTGTTTTCTTTTTCTTTAACCTTATTCTTTTTTTTTTAAATTTTTTTAGTTGTTGATGGATCTTTATTTTATTCATTTATTATTTATATGTGGTGCTGAGGATCAAACCCAGTGCCTCACGCATGTTAGGCAAGCGCTCTACCACTGAGCCACAGCCGTAGCCTTTTTTTTTTTTTTACTTTCTAAGTTTTGTTGGACGCAGTGGTGGATGCCTGTAATCCCAGCAATTTGAGAGGCTTAGGCAGGAGGATAGTGAGTTCAGAGCCATGCTCAGCAGCTTAGTAAGGCCCTGAGCAACTCAGTGAGACTCTGTCTCTAAATAAAATGTAAAAAGGGGGCTGGGGTTGTGGCTCAGTGGTAGAGTGCTCTCTGCTCATGTGTGAAGCACTGGGTTTGATCCTTAACACCACATAAAAATAAATAAATAACATAAAGGTATTGTGTCCATCTACAACTAAAAAAATATTTTAAAAAATATAAAAAGGGCTGGGGATGTGGCTTGGTGGTTAAGCACCTCTGGGTTCAATCCCTGACACCAAAAACAAACAAAAGAACAACAAACGTTCTAAGTTTTTTTTTTTTTTTTTGGTACTGGAGATTGAACTCAGGGGCACTCGAACACTGACACACATCCCCAGACCTATTTTGTGTTTTAGGTAGAGACAGGGTCTTACTGAGTTGCTTAGGGCCTCCCTATTGCTGAGGCTGGCTTTGAACTTGCAATTCTCCTGTGTCAGCCTCCCAAAGTGCTGGGATTACAGGCTTGCACCACTGCACCTGGCTTCTAAGTTTTTATTATTAACATTACAACTATGATGTCAACAAAATCATGTAGGCCAAGGTACAAAAAGAACAGCTCATCTAGTTTCTGCTCTTCTGTTTCTCCACATGATTAAGGATATTTTGGAAGTGGAAGAAACTTCACAGTGCATTTCAACCACCTCATTCTATAGATGCAGAAAATGAGGCTTAAATTGAGTGGCTTTTCCCATGATGCTTTTGACTCTGTGTTACCTGGAGTTCATTAATCCAGAATCTAGGACCTTGAAGTATCTGTCCATTTGGTCATAGCTATGGGAGTTGGCGGTTATACCTATCCAGGTACTTTTGGGGATAATTAAGTTGATCAAGTCAAATGAGAGTTTGTATTGTCATTAGCAAAGAAGGCAAAGATCAGAATTCTTCTAAGGATATTTAAAAATGTATATATAGTTGTATGAAAATCTTACTATATTTTGTTTTTTAGCTCAGAATCTTCATAATTTGGTCAAACTGAGCATTCTTGATTTATCAGAAAATTACCTGGAAAAGGATGGAAATGAAGCTCTACAGGAACTGAGTAAGAATGACAACTGGACCAAAATCAGATACTTGCATATGTGTATGGATAATTAGAAAAACACTAGCCTGGGCCCTGATGTCTCTTGCACCCAAGGAAGGGTGATGCACCTTCCTTAGGAAAACTCTTTATCCCTTTTTAAATCGAGTCACCAGTTTGTACTTGGTAATTGCATCTGAGTCTCCCACGAGATGGCCTCTTTCAAAGAAGCTAGTGTTTGAAGTTCAAGACAAATTTAATGAAGAAAGTAGTGGTAAGTTTTAAAAAATTTTTAAGTTGTTGATGGACCTTTAATTAATTATTTATTTATATTTGGTGTTGAGAATCAATCTCAGTGCCTCACACATACTAGGCAAGCATTTTGCCACTAAGCCACAACCCCAGCCCAAGATTTTGAAGGTGTGTTGTGATATATGGTTATGATTTTAAAAAAGAAAGAAACAAAAGAACTGTCAGAGTTACAGATCTAGCTCAGTGCATGAGTGATGACCTGGTTTCAATCTCTAGCATCAAGACAACAAAAAATAATAAAAACAAAAACAAACAGAAAAACAAAACAAAAACCCCCATGCATATATGTTTGAGACTTGCTTCAAATAATGGAGAAGGCCAGGCATGGTGGCACAGGTCTGTAATCCCAGCAGTAGGAGGCTGAGGAAGGAGGATTACAGATTTGAGGCCGGTCTCAGAATTTAGCAAGACCCTATCTCAAAATAAAAAGGGCTGGGATGTGGCTCAATGGTAATTCACCCCTGAATTCAAGTACCAAAAAAAAGAAAAAGAAAAAGAAGATAAGGAAGAAGAAGAAGAAGGGAATCAGGTCAGAATTAAGTGAGTTTGTCCATGATTTGCATTTTTTCAAAGTTGGATTATTTGTACATAGTTTCTTTCTTTCCTTCCCTCCCTTCCCTTTCTCTCTTTTTCTCTCTCCTTCTCTCTCCCCTCCCCTCCCCTCCCTCTTCTCTCCTT